>OX375868.1:100450928-100740643 GCA_947359475.1 Heligmosomoides polygyrus bakeri | reverse complement strand
ATATTTAGCGGTATAGAGCTCTCACAAGATTATCACAATCTGTTCCTCACCACGTAGAGGATGTGTACTTCGTAGAATAAATCGGCGTAAGTGCGATAGAGGATGGATAAGCTTCATAAGAGCAGTTTTCAAGATTGTGCCCTACTGTCCCGCTTTCCTCTAGAACCAGTTTTTCACTGTAACGCGAGTAAGAAGGCCTAGACATGATGTTCTATTCTCGGGGTTTGGGGGTGAAGCCCCCAACCAGACGTTTGGCGGCCGTTAGGAATTAATTCAATATGATTTTTGCTGATTTTTTTTAGTTCAGCTGCCCGAATGAGGTAATAATTGTATCAAATTTTATTTTGTGAGAAAAAATTGTAAAATTTAATACTGTTAAAGAAAGAGGTCGCGTACTCGATCACTTCGCCTCGATTTTGATTTGATTGATAGTGCAAATGCTGCCTACTTGAGACAGCAAAATGAATACACATTGGTGTTCAATTCATTTTCTTCAGGTCTCAAGTGGCTGGCATCGAGGTGGTAAGCTGTTACAACGATGTTTCGTTGCGATCAAAACTCTAGCACCAGGCGGGACTCGAACCCGCACCTCCTGCTGACCGCTATGAATAGAATCATTCCTATCAAGACCTTCAGCTTGACTGGTTCCATGCTGATCACACGATATATGGGTGAGTGCCGATGGGTCTCACGAGGTGTGCACGTTGCGCTCGATCAAACAGCGCCGGTGGTGTAATGGCGTAGAGCATTCCCGCCCGGTAAGCGGGAAGAGCGAGTTCGAGTCCCGGCTGGCGCTAGAGTTTTGATCACAAGCAAACATCGTTGTAACAACATATATATATATATATATATATATATATATATATATATATATATATATATATGTATGTATGGGTGCGTGTAGCGCACTCGGAAGAGGCGCCCACTGTTGCGTGCACCCGATATCAGGTTCCTGGTTCGGATTTCCCGCCCAGCCGACCGAGCCTTCCATCCCTCCGGGGTCGGTGAATTGGTACCAGACTTGTCTGGGAAGGATAAAGCGCTGACTTGTTCATCGGCTGGCCACCGCAGTCATTGTATGGCCAGATACACATTCATATCGCCTCCACGATATCCCGTAGAAGTAGAATGCGTGGCGCATCCCAAAAGGGAATGAATAACGCCATCCTTTATCCTTATCGTTATATATATATGTATATATAGTTATATAGGTAGACTGTTTCGAAGGGGTATTCTCCCAAGTGGAGAGTGAAGAGTGGAGTTAAGATTGTGGACCTAGGCCTAGTAGATCGTCGCCTTTATCTTGGGTTAGGACTTTAAAGTCTTCAATTCAGTACAGAACTATAACAGTAACCTTTCGAGAGGCCCAGTGCAAGCTCTGATAAATCCTCCTCTTCCTTGCAGTCCTCTGTGACCCATCTATCCGTCTGCCCATCACGACAATCCAGAGTAAAATTGGGTCTATCGTTGAGCGACGTCGCGGAAATCAACTGGTCGACGACTTCAAACACACGTCCAGCAGGAAGCCGATCAGATAAACGTAACGGCTCACTGCGACGCTCTTTACGAGCCGGGGTACGAGACGTCGGCCGGGGCTGGCCGGACGAAACGGGTCGTCTTGTCACCGACCGACTCGACCTTGCCGACGGTTGCGCGCTCCGCTCCGCAAGTCTGGAACAGGCTGTGCCCCGACCTTGGTGGAGGGGTTTCCACTGTTGCTCCGCTGTCGAGATAACCCCGAAGAGGCTTGCGTTGCGCGTTACGCCACAGCGACTGAGTCAGCCGCAACAACGAGCACCGACTGGCACTGGTCAGGAAAGTGACGGGGAGTTCGTTTAGTGCAGGCGCACGTGGTGGGACCTTTGAAGATCGGCGACTCAGGGACGAGCTGCAGATTTCCGTGGGGTTAATCGACTGAGTGCACATGCCATTTTCACCTTTGAAATGGGCAGTTTTTTAATCAAATTTATTTGTTTATTTTATACGTCAAGAAGTTGTGCACCAAATTCTGGAAAAAAGGAGAGAGAGAGACAACAATGCGCAGAAAACGAAAACAAAGAAAGGAGAGCTAGTAAACAACAACAACAACAACAAAAAATGGCAGTGGCCTTTTCTTTCCTTTTCAGCAACCAAAAAAGCGTTAGACATAACCGCGTAGGTAAATTCGACACTCTTCACGTCAAATTGGACACTCTTTTAAGCAAGCTTTAAGACTTTTGAAATTGAAACGATTTTTTCCAAAGCGAAATGACCGTCAGGCAGGTTAAACTAGACTCAATAACATTGTTAGATTTTTTGTTGAATGAAAATTTGGTATAACTTACGTTGAAAATTTTTAGTTCATCTGCCCCAATAAGTATAATAATTTCATAAAAATACATCAAAAAAGAAAATATAATTCATCAGAAAACCAGGCCAGGAAAGGGCGCCATGGGCTCAAAAAATCTGTCGCAACTTTTATTTGATTGACAGTGTAAATGCCACTTACATAAACCATCAGAGTGAGGATATACCTTTATTTATTTATCTATTAGGGGGGGGGGGGGGGGCAAAAGTAATGAGACACCCCATGCCGTGTCCATATATCTCGTGGCTGGAGTCTGGTTTCGTGCTTGTCGTATTTGTATGTTTGTATGCTACTTACTGAAGCCCATCTGAGAAGTTACCACTTCCGCCCTTTCCAGAAGCATGCCAAAACCCCTGTCTGTCTCATGCCGAAACCCCAGTCTGAAGAGTCGACCTGTGTCGCGCGAATCTCCCCCAATTCCCAACCCCAAGCAGCCTGGGCTCAATATTCACGCAGAATGAGAAGTACGTCTTCTACCTTAAGCCTGCCAAGCAGCGAGTCTGGGTGAGGCCTGGTGACCTGTTGCCAACCTTCGTTCGGCGCGATGTTCATGGCGAGAAGCACCTTCAGAGCTTTTGGGTCTGCGCCCATGGACCGGTATACCGGAGGTTGTTTACCAAAAGCACGTCGATGGACTCCAAGGTCATGGTGAACGAAATGGAAGAGATGGGCCGGCGACTCGCTCTTATTCATTCGCAGCGCTTCAAGAAGGTTCTCCTCTTCGACAACGCCGCACCCCATCAGGAACAAGTAACCACGGAAAAGCTTGGCCAGCTGGGCTACGTTCACATGCCTCACCCACCGTATTCGCTGGACATCTCTCCATGCAACTACCACTACTACTTGAGCCTACAGGACTTCCTAGTCGGAAGGGACACAAGAACCCAAGCAGTCCTTGACAACCATATCGAGCAGTTGATCAACACCAGGCCCAAGCAGTTCTGCAAGGATGGGATCAGGAAGTTGGTTGAGCGATGGCAGCAAGGTCCTTGCCCTTAATGGCAAATACACTCCTCAGCATCGTTGTAATTGAGTTATAGAGAGATAAAGATTTTTTCATTTTGTCTCATTACTTTTGGCCCCCCCCCCCTAATATAATAATATTTGTTAAAAGAAAAATTTTAGTCTAACTTTCTTTGATGTTTAAACTCACTTCCCAATAAGAGAACACTTTATTTGAAATTTTATGAAATTTTCACTTTTTTTGGAGGAAAAACAGTGGTTTAGAGCTTCCCTTCAAAAAGCTGGAGAGCCGTTGTGAAAGGCTAAACGTGTTGTTTACAGTTGTTTTTGTTGTATCGTTAACAGGTGTCAAACCCACTCAAACAGAAATTCTGCTATCAATTGAATAAAAATCGCGACGTCCTCGATGAGTGCATGGCGCAATCTCTTTCTTGGCACTAAAAATAGCGCTGCTTTCGTGCTCTTTAAAACAAGCTTTAAATCATTATTTGTCTTAAAAAATTCATAAAATTTCAAAAAAGTATTCACATATTGGGGAGTGATATGAAACATCAAAAAAGTTCAATTTTCCTTGAACAAAATTTTCCATAACCTTTTCGGGGCTTCTTGTTTAATATAGAAGAAAATTATTTCGATTTAGAAGCGCTTGCTTGCATTACAAAAGTCTTAGAACACCTTGAGTGTCCAATTTGGTTTAAAAGTGCCCAATTTCATTTGAAAGATGTCAAGTTCAACGCTAAAATGTTATATTTACTTTTATAAGTCCTCAGTTCTTGTCTCCAATAAATCACTTGACAGATGTAGCGCAGTCGGAGGAGGTACCGGTTGTCACGTGTACCCGATACCAGATTCCTGGTTCGGATTTCCCACCCAGGCCAAACAAGCCTTCCATCCCTCTGGGGTCGGTGAAATGGTACCGGACTTGTTTGTGAAGGATAAAGCGCTGATTTGTCCATCGGCTGGCCACCACAAGTCATTGTATGTATGCCCAAATGCGCATTCAAATGGCCTCCACGACATCCCGTAAAAGTAGATGCGTGGCGCATCCCAGGAGGGATTGAGTAACGCCGTTTTTTATCCTTTTTATCCTTGAATCGCTTGATTTACAAAATTCCCCTTCGTAGTGATTTTTCAGTACAAGCGTTGTTGATTATTTAGGCGGGTGGGGATGTCTCAAACGGAACGTCACGTCTCACGCGCCGCGACTATTCGCGCGATATTGGAGTAGTGCCCCGGAGCCATTGGGCTGAGGTTACAGAATAAAACCCTTAATAGGCATACGATAGGAAATCCACATTGGATACGACGCCGATTCAGACAATTCGAATCCGTCCTTTTTTCCGTCCCGGCTAAAAACATTATGAGCATAACGGCATCTTTGAAAAGCCCTCGAGTCTGGTATCCTTCAAGAAAGAGTAGGGATGTATCCTAGTCCGGGGGGCCACGTAACTAAAAAGTATGTAGCGAACTCACTTCAGATTTCCGAACGGCTCCTTCAGAACAACATATGACCTACACTAAAAAATTTCACAAAGAAAAACGAAAAATTACAACAGTTCTCGCCGCGGTTGTAAGCAGGCAAAGTTATGTGCCCTCCTCACCATGTTAGATCCTGGTTATAACATCTCAGGCGGCGGTCAGCACGCGGCATGCGGCTTCATGCGCTCTCCTTACCATGTTAGATCCTGGTTATAACATGTCAGGCAGCGGTCAGCACGCGGCATTCCTCTATTCCGTTCTCTTTGCCCGCCTAGACGGTTGTAAACCGCGGCGATTTTTTATTTTTTGTTTGTTCGTTCGTTTTTTGGTTTCTTTTAGGTTGCATCTCGTTCCCTAGGAACCGCTCGATAAGTCTCAATTCATTTGGTTACATACTTTTTAGTTGTGCCCCCTCCTGACTAGGATAAATCCAAGAGTAGCTTGAACAAGAACGGATTTTGAGATATTTTGTCCATATAACCGATTTGTTATCGGATCTTACATCGAGTATCCAAATCGGACAGCACTTCAGGGGCAGGATTCACCAACGACTTACGTAACTTTAACGGAGAAATGTAAGCGAAAAGCTCAGATAACGCGGCTTATCGCTCACCATATCGCTTGATAAGCCGCGTTATCTGAGCTTTTCGCTTACAATTCTCCGTTAACGTTACGTAAGTCGTTGATGAATCCGGCCACAGATTACTGATCAAAATCGGCTATCTGAATTATACGAAAATCCGATCTGCTTAGGACCACCCCTGCCTGAATCATCGTAAGATCCGAGCTTTTCAAAGATCCCACTGTTCGCTCAATTCTTTCAACCAGGGTTTGAAAAAATGACGGATCCGAATTATCCGAATCGGCGTCCGATCCAATGTCTAATAGGAAATGGTGGCATTGAAAAATCTATTTCAGCTTTCCAGACCAACAAAGCCTTCCTTCTATCCGTACTAGGACCGATTCCGGATCAAAAGCCACACGCCAAGGTGACCAAGGTCGAATTCATCAACGACTTACAGCAATTTGACAGAGAAAATACAGCCGAAATCCCCGATAGCGCAGCGATATGGTGAAGCATTTCGCAGCGCTATCAGGGATTTCGGCCGTATTTTCTCTGTTAAATTGCTGTAAGTCGTTGATGAATCCGGCCCCAGGAGGGTACAGGTCAAATGGGTAACATGGAGCAGACCGAGTGTGCTCAGCTGGAATCATTCTCTGTAATATAATTTTCACTTCCCAACAGCATGATTGGTTTGGACAGTTCGTGTAAGCTTTTTTCACCATTTTCGACGTTTCAAAACTCTTTTTCGCCACCTAATTAAGTTTCTTTTTGCCTGCTGCCAAGCTCTTATTGTCATTATTCCTTAAACACTAGACATTTTAATGTAAGATTCGATTTTAATATGAAATATAGAAGCGATCACCGCATCATACCAGTATGATAAAGCGATCAGTCACGAAGAGTCAAGGGGCAACAATTGCATTCGTTAGGCTCACTGGAAAAGAATAGCTGAACGCCAATACGAAACTCTCTGAAGTCAGCGGTCACGAAGGTTGACCTAGAAACGAATAGAGAGAATGCAGACAAAAACGGTCATTATTCTCGCGCGTTCGTCAGCGATTATGGAGAATATCGCTGCGAAAAAAGACATCCAAGGCTTCATTGATTGCAAAAGTGTTGGAATTCCTATGTTGACGAGGACCATTAAGATGACAGTTTAATGTGCAATTCTATTCATCTCGTTTTTTGTTAGTATATTTTACTACAGTATAAACTCTCCCTGTTCCTGTTATGTTCTGTTATCTGTCTTGTTTGCGATTTTGTACTTTGTATGTATGTGCGTTCATACTCTGCGAGCAACGAGCGTAATCGCCGTGCAAATCGATAACTTGGGTCAATCGATTTGTACGGATTGCACAACGACTTCTGACGCGAATTTGCTTATTTAACTACTTCTTTGAATCATTTACATATCCGCCTTTAGGGTAGCACTCTTTCTCAGTCGATTTGTGCAACTAAAATTGGGTGGGCCAGTCCTGAAAACGACATCTTTTCCTCGATCACACTTCGCAAAAGCCTCTATGCTATAAGCCGACATGAAATCGATGCAGTCATAAATAAAAAATGAGAAATGAAGAAGGAAGTCGACCATTCATCGGCGTTAATTAATTTGCACCAATTGCATTCGAGCTGGCTCGCGATGATCGCTAAGTATAAACGAGCTCAAAATGTTGACCTAAAGTTTAGATGGGCGCGTGTAGCGCAACTGGAGACGGTGCCGGTTGTAGCGTGCACTCGATACCAGGTTCTTGGTTCAGATTCCCGCCCAGGCCAACCAAGCCTTCCATCCCTCCGGGGTCGGTGAATTGGTACCAGACTTGTCTGGGAAGGATAGACCTCTGACTTGTTCATCGGCTGGCCACCGCAAGTCATTGTATGGCCAAATACGCATTCAACTCACCTCCACGACATCCCGTAGAAGTAGAATGCGTGGCGCATCCCAAAGGGGATTGAGTAACGCGGTCCTTTATCCTTTTACCCTAAAGTTTAGGTAGTAAGGATAGACTAGACTCCAAATAATATTATGGTGACTCATTAATGCAGGGCTACAGCCTACTATATATAAGAGTCTGTCAACCCGTTCATGCGTCCGCGCAAAATCAATGGCCGCTGAACTGGGTCCGCCTCACAGCAGTATATGCGTGTACACAGAATCAACCCACCGACGATTATAGCCAATAATGTGGCACCTGAGTGGGCTTCTCAGTAAGGAAGCCATATCGATCGATCAATCAATACTGATCCATATTTAGTTTTTTGCCAACAATTGAGCGATTGAGGGGGCCTACTTGTGAAGGCAACAATATCGATAAACCAATCATTACCAATCGTTATGATCGTTCATGGCAAGTGTGAGTCTCTTGAGGTGAGAACAATCCGAAAATGGAAATCGCTGGAGATTGATTGATGAAACGATTAATATTGATATTAACGATCTTTGTGACCATTAGCCCTTTTTATACATGCTCCGCCACGCGGCGCGACACCATCGCCATAAATATCGATTTTTTGTCGCCGCCCGATCGATATCTATTCCAACTCGTGCCGCGCCGTGCTGCTGCGCAAGTATAAACTAGGGCTTAGGCAGACCGATCGCTAGTCCTGATGACTGCTCGGGCAGTCTATTAATTTAGATAACAAAAACATGCAGCAGAACACGGTACTGCACGTTCTAACACGCATTAGCCAATCAGAAAATCCAATGTTCACGCCCCTCTGGCTTGTAGGCCACATTGACGATTAGTACCTAACGATGATCTAGTCAACGTAAGGACATTCGTCCAGGGCTTTCATACGGTGGTACGCTCGGACTCATCATCAACGACTCATCAACGGGTCGGATTCATCAACGACTTACATAACTTTAACAGAAAATTCACAGCGGAAAACTCAGATAACGTGGCTTATCGCTTGATAAGCCGCGCTATCAGGGATTTCGGCTGTAATTTTCTCTCTTAAATTGCTGTAAGTCGTTGGTGAATCCGGCCCCGGGTCATCTAGGTTAGGATGGTCATTGGACGATGTGAATTACCTCGCAGAGCTTTGAATTGTTACCTTCAAGGCCCAAAAAGCAGTCTTTCATGGAAGTGGAACGCATGGCGCACGCCGAGCAGAATTACTAGCACCAACTTCTTCTTGATGACACTCTCGTCTTAGGTCCCGTTTATACTCCATTCGCTGTGCGGAGTGTTACAACGAGTACTACGTACTTAGTGGTAAATCTCATTATGATATGCCGCGTGGCGAGTACATACGGGTCTTTAGCCCTAGTTTATAGATTTGCCGCTGCGCGACGCGACACCATAGTCGGAATAGATATCGATCGAATGGCGCTAAAAATCGATATCGTGGGGCCGCGCCGCTTAGCGGCTCAAGTATAAACCAGGGCTTAGCCTTGCTCCATGGCAATGGTAGAGCCTCCTAGGGCTGCGTCAAAGAATAACGACGGCAGAGGTCCAAGGGATTGGGGAAGTCGAAGAACGACTAGGCGGAAGTCAGAGCTGTTACAGAAAACTGCGAGAGGTTTTTTGCCCGCTGACAGCTGTAAACGCCGACAGACAGGAGGGGCAACAGACCACAGCGGCGGTGGCGGCGGTATCACTTGCGGTCAGAGGTGTCGGCAAAAAGTGTGCAAACAGACGAGCGGCGCGAGGGCTGGCACAGCGCCCAGTGTGCCTTACATATTATCCGAACACTTGCGGTCGCTTGTTGGCGTAGATTAGGCAGCGGAACCGAGGGCAGGTCAATGGATAAGCGATTGACAGGCAACTTGACCATTCAGATCGCAGCAAACTTGGGACTGCCCCCCCCCCCTTTCCACAAGAAAGTGGTGACTTTGCCGAAATTTCTGGACTAGAATAAGCGCAGCACTTACGGAACTGGATTTTAGATGACGCGAAAACGTGTAGTCCCGTCCATAGGGCGCACATTGGGGAGCGGGCTGAAGGCAAAGGCGGGTGTTTATACTCCCGCCGCGCCGCGCCCGTTTATTCTGAGGCACGATTTGCTACTAACAGGATCCCGGAAATTTCGTCCAATTAGGTATACTGCGACAGCGAATTATAAATGCGACGCGACGCCGCTGGATAGCGCGAAAGATCGATAACCATGGCAGAATTCATACTTCAGACGCTAGGCGGCGCGACGTCATAAAATCTACCCGTATCGATTGGGCGGCGCAAACAATCGATATGATAGCATTCATAACCAACAATGTATTCGATTCCGATTCCTTCAACAAACGGCTCCGCTCTGGGCAGAAATCGATTACGTCAACCATTCTGCTGAGGATCTCGTCTTGTGGCCATTAATTTTGCGAGGACGAACGTACGTAGAGACGGATGGATTAGACCTGTATGCATAGTAGGATACGTAATGCAACACGTGGATATTGATAGGTGGAGTGGGACAAGTCGATGTCTAGACTGACGGCGAGACTTGCAGCGTAACGTAGTTAAACAGAACATGATGTACACTTAACGGCCGACGGACAGCCAGTTGGTCAGCGCCGAGGCAATAGAGACACCTGCACTGCTTCACACACACTCAGCTCAAACTGAGAGCGCCGAGTCGGTCTGGGGTGCGCCACGAACTCCACTTCTTGGCGAATGTTCAGAGCACATCCAACACTTTTTGGACAAGTCGGACGCACTTCGATCTCTGGCCCTAATTTACCGCCCCAAACTGGTGGATGGAGGGATTTCTTGCCTGTCTACGTGGAATGTGCAGAAATTCCTTTTCCGTGTTCCGAATTCCGGTTTCCGGCAGTTTTTGAGCTCTTCCGTTCCGTTCCATGTTCCGCCTGTTTTTGAAGCGGAAGGCGAAAACGGAAAAGGGCACTGTTGAACACTAGCCTTTTATTGAACACTATCAGCTCATCAAATAAAAATTTCTCCTTCATTTAGTTGTGAGAAAAATACTAATTGGCAATAGAACACTATTCGCAATCAAACTGGACACTTCTCAAGTCAAAGCGGACACCTTTCACGCCAAAATGGGTCCTCTTCCAAGCCAGCCTTAAACTTTTAAAATCAAAACAAGCTCTTCTAAGTTTAAATGCGCTTCTTTTGCATAAACGTGAAACTCTCCAAAAAGACTAGAATAATTTTTTGTTCAAGGGAAACTTTAGTATAACATTCTTTGAAGTTTTATAGATGCTAGTTGGTATTTATAGTTGGTTTTAAAGAGCAGGAAGGCGGCGATTTTTTAGTGCTAAAACAGAGGTGGCGCCGAACCCTTGTTCGAAACCTCGCGATTTTTATTCAATTTTTGGCAAAATTTCTGGTTGCATGCCGTTTCACACCTGTAAACGGTGAGTGCGACATAAACAACTGTAAAAAACACACAAAAATCCTCATTTTAATACTGCAGTGTTTACATCTATTTGATGCTGCAGTATTTACATTTATTTACAAATTTATCAATCAAATAAACATTGCGACTTGCTTTTCGAGTACATGACGATCCCACGTTTTTGAAGCACTACATGATTGTTGCCTTGTTGCACTTCAAAACACATTTAATTTATTGATTTTTCTCAAAAAAATAAAAAATTGTTGAACTTACATATTGTATTCGGGAAGACAAACTAAAAAAATTTCAAAGAACGTTCTACCGAATTTTTCCTGAACGAAAAATTATTCTATTCATGTTAGTGAGTCTGAAGTTTAACCTGCCTGAAGGTTATTTAGATTCAGAAGAGTTCGCTTTGATTTTAAGTCTTCAAGCCGGTTTAGAAGACTGTCCGATTTTGAATTGAAAAGTGTCCAATTCGACGTGAAAATGGAATATATGCTAGTGAAACTAGAACAATTATTGGATCTATCCTAGTCCGGGGGGCCACATAACTAAAAACTAGGCAACAAAATGAATTAATACTTACCGAGCGGCTCCTAGAGAACGAAACCTAACCTAAAAGAAACCAAAAACGGACGAACAAACAAAAAAGTCGCCGCGGTTTACAACCGTCTCAGCGGGCAAAGAGCGGCGGAATAGAGATATGCCGCGTGCTGACCGCCGCTTGACATGTTATAACCAGGATCTAACATGGTGGGGAAGGCGCGTGAAGCTGCATGCCGCGTGCTGGCCGTCGCTTGACATGTTATAACCAGGACCTAACGTGGTGAGGAGGGCACATAACTTCACCTCCTTACAACCGTAACAAATGCAATTTTTCGTTTTTTCTTTGTGACTTTTTCTTGTTTAGGTCCAGTGTTGTTCTGTAGGAGCTGCTCTGTAAGTCTTGAGTGAATTTGTCACATATAATACTTTTTAGTTATGTGCCCTCCCGGACTAGGATAGATCCCAATTATTCTTGAAGAGTAGGAAGGAGAGAGGGTGGAAAACATTCGCATAAAGGCTAATATCGCCCTCATTTTGTTGGGAATGCTGGTTGCATATGCGATAACGTGCATGAATAGATTAAATCCTATGAGGAATATGAGGAAAATAAGACACGAGGGAAGAACGGGCAAAAGGGATCATCGTAGAAAAAGGAGAAAATCTAAAAGATTGAAATGCAAAGAGTCGAACACAAGCCCGCACCTAGGAAGCAGTGTCTTTGCTTTTTGAATATTCGACGTTTCAAAAGAACCGCATTGTGAGAAAAACTTTCGGATCTATCGTAGTCGGAGGGCGGGGGCACATAACTAAAAATTATGCAACCAGTTGACTGGAGACACTCGTAGCCGCTTCAAGAGGACAAAATCGGAAGCGAAAAATGAACAAAAACGAACAAACAAACAAGAAACAAAAAATCGCCGCGGTTTTAAATACGTCTTGGGGGGCAAAGCGCATTCAAATACAGCTGACCGCCGACTGACATGTTATAACCGGGATCTATGTAACATGTGAGGGAGGCTCAAAAGGCCGTATGCCACGTGCTGACCGCTGTTTGACATGTCATAACCGGAATCTATCGTGTGAGGGGGTAGGGACCTTTGTCTCTTTAGAACCGTGGCGAAACCGAATGCAATTTTATTTTTTATTTTTTGTGAATTTTTTCTAGCTTAGGCATTATTTCGTTCTCTAGAAGTCGCTTCGTGAATCCCAGGTCAACTTGTTGCAAAATTTTTAGTTATAAACTCCCCACCCCTCCCACGACTAGGATATATCGCAACTTTCTGCTCCCCCCTATCTCGTAGATTCAGGGACTATGCAAAAATGGGACATATTTTTATCCTATTTGAGGGGTAGAGTTTCGCGTAGCTTCCTAGATAGAAATCTGACGTGCCAAGAGAAATTCGCTGTCGCCGTAAGCCTGAGTTAGACGGGGGCAGACACTGGCAAGTAGTCTCGGCCATTGTTTATTTGACGAACGGCGACGGGGCAATTTGACACCGTCCATCTTCATGCCACAAACACCTGCCAGACTCGCCGAGTCTAAACAATGTCCAGGCGCAGACGAAGGCGGATGTGACCGCAGGATGACCAGTCGCAATGGACACAGCTGTCCAGGTTCCGGAGAAGTCGTCACACTATATACGGTGAAATGAAGTCGAGCAAAGAAAAAAGGGGCAACTAGTTCGAATTGCTTTCGAGGAAATGTCCAGCGACAAATTCTAGTGGAAATTGCCGCGACGAGGAACGGCATATGAGTAGAGAAGACCATGTAGCTGCTTTTAAGCTAAGGACAACATGCCAACAGGCTCTTAGCACTACATCCGAACCAGTTCTTGGAGCCCATTAACTGTCACCTTGAAGTTGCAAGCAGAACGAGATCAGAGCCGGTCGTTTTACCTTGAGGGCCAGCTAGCCTCTATGATTATTTCACCGCTCAAGATCAAGCTGCCGAACAGCTCTTGGAAGGGAAATCACTTCACTTCATCTTTACATGAGCTCGAGGAGGTAGTTCTAAAAGCAACTTCCTTTATAGAAAATTCAAGCTTCATTAACAGGCCCGATGCCGATTCTCTGACGTCGTCGATGAATACTGAAGTGAGAGGGACCAAAATCGACTCCACACTCTCTCAGTAACTTCTACACTGTCGCATTTAGAGGGTATATGTACCGAGGACCTCGAGGACATCGCGGATGTTACGTACGGTCAAACAGCGCCGGTGGTGCAAGGCGAACATCGCTGCCCAGAAAGCAGAAGGTGCGAGTTCGAGTTCCGCCTGACGCAAGAGTTTTGATCGCAACAAAACATCCTGTAACAACATATAGTCGCTCCTTTCTACCAGTCGCTCCAGGCTTAAGCAAATATGTTTAAACATATTTAGAGGATAGTTTAGTTGTGATCAAAACTATGGCGGGAGGCGGGACTCGAACCAGCATCATCTGCTTTCCCGGCAGCGATGCTACGACTTACATCATCAGCTCTGTTTCGTCGAACGGAACATCCCCGGTATCCTCCTACCCGTTATAGCGGGATTTGTGGCAAAATGTACAATATTCACTAGAACCGATTGATCAATACTGTCTCCTTATCTAAAGTCCCAGTTTCTGTAAGTTCGTCGGATCTATCCTAGTCCGGGGGACCACATAATTAAAAAGTAGGTGACAACATGGATTGAGACTTACCGAGCGGCTCCTAGAGAACGAGTTGGAACCTAAATAAAACCAAAAATAACAAACAACAAACAAACAAAAAATCGCCGCGGCGGGCAAAGAGCGACGGAATGAAGGTATGCCGCGTGCTGACCGCCGGCTGACATGTTATAACCAGGATCTAACATGGTGAGGAGGGCGCATGAAGCCGCATGCCGCGTGCTGACCGCCACCTGACATGTCATAACCAGGACCCAACATGGTGAGGAGGGCACACAACTTTGCCGGCTTACAACCGCAACAAATGTAATTTTTTCGTTTTTTCTTCATCAATTTTTCTTGTTGAGGTTCTATGTTGTTCTGTAGGAGCCGCTAGGGAAGTCTCAAGTGAATTTGTTACATATAATACTTTTTAGTTATGTGGCCCCCCGGACTAGGATAGATCCACTTCGTCCAGTGAAGTTTTCTATTTCATTATCATTCGAATAAAAAACCGAACCTATCGGGTGTGTGCAGAGCGCAATCTATTCGGAGCACATTTGCTCTTCTGCTCTTTAGAATAAGTCCAAAATGATCGTCGCGGCGAAAAAAAAATAAAAAAAGAAAAATAGGAAACTTATGCACATTCTAACATACATTCTAGTCTAACTTTTTTTGGACACATTTTCAAAGAGAGCATTAAACAATCAAGTAAACTCAAAACGATTCTCTTAATAAGAGACGATTAAGGTGCATAGGGTTATTTGAAGAATGACTTATTTAGTTTGAAAAGCCTGCAGTTTGATTTCAAACGCACCCGATTTGATGTGAAACTGGGGTACAAGATACCCCTACTTCTGTATCGAGGAACCACTTCCCTCATGACGCATATGTTTGCTCAGACGGAGCTGTTAGCACACTTGAGAAACCGGTAGCAGTTTGGCAAGCACCATAGGTGAAGCAGAGTTCCGTAGCCCAGTTCGTGCAGATTTGACACAGTGTTCTAAGGGGTCTTACACACCGGTGGATGTAAAATGTGACCAACGACTCCAGTGACACTGACAGTCCTCTATCCTCCTCATACTGTCTGGAATACATATGTACGAAAGGTATCCATCTGTGAAGCGCGCTGCATGACCGGCCCACCTAATTTTCGACGCCCTTGTCCATGTGAGAGGATCTGTCAACCCTGATGAAAGCATTGCACCCGCCATGACCTCTCCTTTTAACTCCCGTCCAACTCGGCGGTTCATATTGTATTTCTTCTAAGAAATCTTTCTGAAATAAGTAAAAATATATAAATATAACAATAATAATAAATAAATACAATAAATAAGTAGTAAAATAGTAATAAATAAATAAATAATAATAATAAATAGTATTAAATAAGTGGGCAAGCAGCCAAAATATCGAGTTATTCACCCAGACATCGAGAGCAACTCTCTGAGTTTTTCTGAGCAAGTGCTCCAGAAACGAAGGGACGTCACTTTCAAGCTACAACAAACAATATCGATCGATATTGGCCACCCGATCGAAACCTCCCATCTGCTGTGAAGGTCTTCCGTCGACGATCGCCATTACTCAACTCCCACTCTGATCGGTTAAATCTGGGGGGAAGATCTATAATGTCGATCGATATTGATCCTCCCTTCTTCGTGGTCTGAAGGCCTTCCGAATCCCAGGCACGTTAAACGACGTATTCGGCACGTCTTCAGAATCTCCAGGCGCGTAGAACACTTGTAGTTATTTTCTGAAACTTTCGCGTCCCTTATTTTCCGCCCCGTATTTCCCAACGGCGCCGATCGATAGCTGTTAGCGGACTATAATATAGCATGATAGGAGTTTCAAATTGAAGGAATCAGGGGCTTCGAATCATCAAACATTCTCCCCGAACAATACACTCCAGCGCAAGTGCATCTAGTGTCTTCACCTATGCAGTAGACATTAAATCCGTAGCCAATTCGAATAAATCGGATGTCATTTTTTTCAAACCTGCTCGAAAGGATTATGCAAAAAATGGCATTTTTGAAGAGCTCGAATATAGGAGGCTTAGATGGAGTGATTTTCGCCAGGTCGGGTCTTCGGATAATTCATTAAACCGATCCAATTCGGATATCGGACATGAGATCGGAGGATAAATCAGACATTAGGATCATCCAAAAGTCCTTCTTGTTCAAGGTTACTGTATCTGAGTCATGCTGAGATCCAGGGTTTTTCAAAAAATGCCATCTTTTGCATAACATTTTTGACCAGATTTAAAAGAAAGATGGAATCGGTGCTTCAGCTTCAACTTCAGCAACAGCTCAAACGAGTCGCCGACCATATCAAGGCCGACTTCCTCAGCTCACTCTTCACAGGCAACCAGACCACTTCACTCAGCAGCGCGAAACACGAGCTGTCAGGCGTAAAAAACGGCGGCCACTCTTAGTGATCCAGCTCAGCCGCTCTCCCCGGTCAATAAACGAGGAAGAAGCATCGCCATCGGACTTCTACGTCACTTCTCCTCCCCAGAACGGACATGGTAACTGCATAACCGGTCGTGGTGGAGAAACGGCTGGCGCAGATGGCAAAGGCACGTGTGGCTGGACAGTCTGGGGGATTGTGGGCACATGGCGAGAGAACTAATGTCTTGGAAGGTGTGGACTCCTTATTTGTCCTATATGGATCACCAGGAGAGTCACGTCCTGTTCATACTTCGCAACAATAGCGACTCTTCGCCCGTATAAAACATGCAAATCGATTAAAAGCAAGCGATCGTCGCCGAAATCTGCTCATGCTCGACCGCTTTCGCTCTTGCTCAAGTCGCTCTCCTCGCTGCCGTCGTGAAGCATGAACGGACCCTTAGGCTTGATGTTCGGAAGAGGAGGGCTCGTACTGTGACTTCGTGTTTTTTGGAAGGGCAGATTGTGTCTCATTTTTGAAGGAGAATTGCCTCACATTTTCTAAAGATTTCCATGTGATTTTTGTATATCTTTATAAGTTGTCTTTCAAGATTGCAGACGCTTTGCTTGTAAATACGGAACTGAATTATATAAAGTTTGGATGCTTATTTATTATTTGCACAATGTAGTGCGCACAAAAGAAACACTATATGGACGCTGTAAATCGAAGGTAGCATAATGTAAGAAAAAAAAAGTAAAAAAAAAATCAGAAACACGAACTAAAATTGGTTAATTATCTAAGCTATCTTTCTACAAAGAATTAAGGACGTAAAGGCAAACTGGAAAGAAATCCAGCAAAATCAATGAAAAAATCTGCTATTCCATCTTCAAGCCGAATTGGACACTTCTCAAATCAAATTGAATACTCTTCTTTCAAGCCAAAGCGAATTCTTCCAAATCGAACTTTCTAATCTACTCTAGTCCATCTTATTAAGTCTGTAGTTCAACCTGATTGACCATCAGACAGGTACAGACTGAATAAGATGGTTAGAATGACAATTACTTCAAA
Organism: Heligmosomoides polygyrus bakeri; assembly: GCA_947359475.1. Taxonomy (NCBI): domain Eukaryota; kingdom Metazoa; phylum Nematoda; class Chromadorea; order Rhabditida; family Heligmosomidae; genus Heligmosomoides; species Heligmosomoides polygyrus. The sequence continues at coordinate 100,723,373 of OX375868.1, read as the reverse complement.
GAAAATTTGGAATTTCAACTTTCTGAAATCTTTTAGTTCACATGCCCCAATAAGTGCAATAACTTAATATTAAAAAAATAAAATTGCCTTAAAGCACGGCAAAGAAAACATATGCCGCATTAGAAGATCGGATCGCTCCATGAACTCCAAAAGTTCGCAGAAACTTTTACTTGCTTGATAGTGTAAATGCCACTTGCGTGATCTATCAAAGTGAGGATATGTGTGCTCTTTACAATTGTTTTTATTGAACCGTTCACAGTTGTCGAACTCCATGCAAACAGAAATTCTGCTATCAATCGAATAAAAATCGCGACGTCTTGGGCGAGGGCATGACGAATGAATCTCAATCTCATTTTGAATCTCATTTTTAGTACAAAAAATTCGCTTTTTATACTTTCATTCAAAAATTAGACCATTATTCTCCTGAAAAAATGAAAATTTCACAAAATCTCAAGCAATGTGCTCTCTTATTGGGAACTATTAGGGGGGTGGGGGGGGGGGGGGTGCCAAAAGTAATGAGACTCTCCATGCCGTGCCCATATATGTCGTGACTGGAGTCCGGTTTCGTGCTTCTCGTATTTGCATGTGTGTCTGCTACTTACTGAAGGCCACCTCATAAGTGACCACTTTCGCCCTCTCCAGAAGCATGAAGAAACCCCAGTCTGACGAGTCGACCTGTGTCGCGCAAACCTCGCTCAATTCCCAACCCCGAGCAGCCTGGACTCAACAGTCACGCAAGATGAGCAGTACGTCTTCTACCTTAACCCTGCCAAGAAGCGAGTCTGGGTGAGGCCTGATGACCTGTTACCGACCTTCCTTCGGCGGGATGTTCACGGCGAGAAGCACCTTCTGAGCTCTTGAGTCTGCACCTATGAACCGTGTACTGAATGCTGTTTTCCAAAAGCACGACCATGGACTCAAGGCATGGTGAACGAAATAGAAGAGGTGGACCGGCGACTCGCACTTATTCGGCCTCAGCGGTTCAAGGAGGTCCTCCTCTTCGACAACGCCGCACCCCATCGGGCAAAATTGACCACGGATAAGCTTGCTCAGGCTACGTTCACATGCCTCACCCACCGTATTCGCCGGACATCTCTCCATGCGACTACCGCTGCTTCTTGAGCCTATAGGACTTCATGGTCGGAAGGGAAACAAGGACCAAAGCAGACCTCGAGTCATAGCGAGCAGTGGAGTAGGGGTTCAGGAAGTTGGCTGATCGATGGAAGCAAGGTCGTCGACCTTAGTGGCAAATACATTCATCAGCACCGTTGAATTGTAATTGAGTTATAAAGAAATTTGTTGAATTTGTCTCGTTACTTTTGGCCCACTCTAATGAATTAAAACTTCAAAGAAAATTATGCTAAGATTTTGCTTAGACAAAAGTTACTTTAATCTTTTCGGAGTATTTCTAGTTTAATGTGAAAGAGGCTTATTTTGATTTGGAAGAGTTCTCTTTGATTTCAAAAGTCTTAGGCTTAGGCCTGAAAGAGTGTCCAATTTGATTTGAAAACTGCTCAATTCGACGTGAAAATAGTATAGAAACAATTTATTGGAGGAAACTGAGAGTGGATGCCGCTTGCTTCACAGTTAAAAAAAGACTTTATAAAGCAGTTTTGAAGTCAATTAGAAAGGGCTCTTTTTTGCGATTTTACGAGAATGTCTGGAGCGGCACATTTTTCTACCCAAACGAGCGACAGCTTCATCTAAAACTGTGCTTTGTAAAATTTTGATGTTAAATGCTAATAGCAGCATAAGTGCTTTTTAAGCATTTTTACAAACTTCTTTTTCCAATACAAAGCGAATTTTTAAAGCACTCATAGAATCGATCACGGAGTGCCTCAAAAAAAACTGCCTTTGAAAAACTTTAGGAAGTGAAATCTACAAATATCTCACAAGATAGTGGAGATAGAAACTTAACAGACCTAAAGCGCCAGCGTTTTGGAAGGGCAAGGAGAACAACAGAAAAATGACTGGTGGAGAGAGCAAAAATAGAATGCACGATGAGACTCTTGGCTGCCACATGCTCGTTTCCAAAAAACCGGCATCGATGGGCGAATGCTAGATGGGCTGACCTTTGCCACGCCCAAAATAGAAACCGAAAAATGGAAACCGATTTAAAGGGGAGGATCTAGAGGAGTGCGATTGTTCTCTCCGTAAATCATTGGCCCAATGAAACTCCGCTACGGATAGACTTGACCCCCACAAATGACACCTCGGAATGCGTCACGAAATCCAGCACTACATGGCGTCGTGAAAGACCCCGTTTATACTTCGACGCCGAGCGACGCGACGCCACGTATAGTGGCCATATTGATCGAGCGACGCGATCGATCAATTTGGCTGCTTACATGCCGTCGCGTCGCACGGCGTCGGAACTATAAACGGGGCCTAACGCTGCTACATTCACGGGAGCTAATCCTCCATTAATAGAATTGCAGGAGTTTGGCAGCTTTACATCTTCGTGGGATCTCTGCTTAACCATTTGAGATAGATATCATCTGAATACCCCATTTTCACGTCAAATTCTACCCATTTCTAGAAAAGAGGCCTAACGGGCAATATCGCACTTTCACTGCTCCAGAGGTCGAGGAGAGGTCGAAAAATTTTCGCCCAAACTTTTCCCTTGCAAAAGGATTGATTATCGCCTGACTTTATGGTTTTTGTACTTTACTAGAGTTGACAGAAGTTTTGCCAACGTCACGCTAAGAAAGACATCTAGATCTAAAACCTGACAAAAGATGTATGGTGCGTTGTAAAAAAGGAAAAGGGTACTATTGTACTTTCATGACTCCAGGGAGGTTGAGAATAATTTTTCGCTTGAGCTTTGCCTAGGGGCTTATATTTGGGATGCTGATAACGAATCTGACATCCGTTTCCGAAATATAGGCTGATTACGGTAGGTTACGGTAGTTACGGGTGACTAAGGCTGCCGAGGTCATAATCACCGACTTTGCACAAACTTCAAGATTGTCAAACAAATTTTTTGCTCAAGGAAAAATTAGTATATATTTCACTGATTTTTTAAATTTATTTTACCTATTTTATTTTAGAACTTCGTCCACGGGTTATTTTGAGGTGCTGATCATTAATTTGACATCCGATTACGAAGCTTCCACTGTTCACGGTAGGTACGGGTGACTAAGGCTGTCTATATCACCGCGACCTTAGTCACCCGCACCTACCGTAAACCGTACGCCAGCGTAATGGGAAAATGTGATGTCAGATTCGTGATCACCACTCCAACCAAATAACCCCCGGGGCGAAGTTTAGGCGAAATCGGTGATTATCTCCTCGACAGCCTTAGGCGCCTTTTATACTCGAGCCGCCGCGCGGCGCGGCGTGATAGTTGACATAGCTATCGATTTTTCGCGCCGCCCGGCGGCGCCGCATCGCACTCATACTCCGCCGCCTCAAAACACCACACTTGACGGAATTTTGGGTTACGGTATTCGGCGAATCGCGCCGCTGGAGGGAAGGACGCGGCGCGGCGCGTTCAGCTGCGCCAGACTCGATGTGGAGTGGGAGATTCACCACCGAGATGAGTCATTTTGCTATGTACTCCTTGTTTTGGCTCCTCAACTAACAAAACAAAGAAGGTGTAGCAAAATGGTGGCACTATTGCACTTTCAGGACTCCAGAGGTCGAAAACGTTTTTTGACCAAACTTCTCCAGGGGGGGGGGGTTATTTAGGGTGCTGGCCACGAATCTGACATCCGTTTTCGGTGACCATTACCTTAGTCACCCGTACCTTTCGTAACTTAGGAAGGGGATGGAGACCTGTAGACATTCACGATGTTTTACCTACTACGCTAAAGATATGTTCAGTGAACAATGACCACGGATGGCAATACGAGAGAGAATTCTGAGCGATTCTCGACAATGAGTACTTTCCAGCAATTTTACTTTTGAACCTGCACATTTGCAAAATAAAGTCGTTTAGTGCCATTCGCATTGCAGGGGACTCGAATCAATACCACACTCACCAATTTCAACCGTAGGTTGAGCAGACGACTTCGACCCCAGCTTTAAGAGAGGATTCGTTGTTCCTCACAGAATTTCCACCACTAACATTAGCCAGATGCATTGCATTCCGCTGATCGGCCAGACGAATTCTTTCTGTTTTGGTTCTTCAATGACTCATGGACCATCTCTTCCGTCGTCCTTCATGGCGCACGGAACGTAGTACGTAGAAGTTGGTCGCAGCGCGTCGCTAACGCTCCCCTTTCTAACTACAATCGCGCAGCGGCGCGTCAAATTCGGGCGCGGCGCGACTGGCCGCGCCGCGTTCCGAATTGACGCGCCGCTGCGCGGCGGGAGTATAAAAGGCGCCTTAGTCACCCGCGCCTACCGTAACCCACCGTAACCGGCTGGAACTCAAAAGCTGATGTCAGATTTGTGAGCAGAACCCCAAATTCACACTTTGGGCGAGGTTTGGGCGGAAATTTTTTTCTCGATAAACTCCTCACCTCTGGAATTGCGAAAGTACAATATGTAGTGCCGCCTAACGCTTTTGAAATCAAGCACGACATTTTCCAAATCAATATGATCTTCTTCCACATTAAACTGGAGACTCTCCAAAAACGTTATAATGAATTTTTGTTCAAGGAAAATTCTTGCACGACTTCCTTAGTTTTTTTCACCTGTCCTATAAGTGAACACATTTTTAAAATTTTGTAAAAATCTCATTTTCAGAAAAAGTAATGGTTTAAAACTGGTTTTAGAAAAGAGAAAGGAGGCCATTTTAATTAATTTCAAATCTAAATGAAGAGATTGCGCCATGCCCTCGTTTAAGATAGTATAAATAAAGCCGAAACGTCGCCGTTAGCGAACAGTTGATCAATGAAATGACACTCTCACACTCAAAGTGTAAGGCACGAGCCAAATCCCTTTTACACATAAGCTAAGCCTTGGAAACTCACTATACCAGCTAAAGTGTGAGGAGTTTATGCGCAGTTCCAGTGCTCACACCTCTCGGAAAATGGTTAGACGCTAGTACTTGCCTAGTGACTACTGTCGAATTGGACACTTTTCCAAATCAAACTGGCATTTTTTAAATTAAGTCGGAGACTTTTACGTTAAATTGGAGACTTTTCAAATTAAATTGGACACTCTTCACGTCAAATTGGACACATTTCACGTCAAATCGGAGACTTTTCAAGTCAGATGGGACACTTTTCACGTTAAATTGGACACTCTTCTGAGCACTTTGAAATCAAGCTGATCGTCTTTCAAATCGAAACGAGCTTCCTACATATTAACTTACAGACTCAATAAGATGGTCACAATAATTAAATAATGTTCAAAGAAAAATTGGTATAAATTCATTGATTTTTGTTTTATTTTACCTATTTTATTTTAACTGCTGCCCGAATGAGCGTAATAATCTTATACATTTTTTAAGAAAAAATAACAAATTTATTTTGTTTTAAAACACAACGAGGTGGCAATTATTTAGTGCATTAAAAGACTAAATTGCGCCATGCACTCGAACAGCTTGTCGGGATATTTATTTGATTGATGGTGTAAATGCGGCTTACATCAAGCATCACCTGTATCACCTGTATCACCTTTCGTCCCGTTGATCATCGACTTGCTCGAGCGGGCGCCAGCAGCGTCTCCATTCGTCCCTGTCGCGTGCCAGAGTGGTCCAATGGATCCTCCTCGCTCGAGGGACACGAAGAGCGTCATATCGGTCGTTCAGGGCTTTCACGAGGAAGTCCGACCAACGCGTTGGTGGGCGTCCTGGTGTTCTTTTGACATCCCGCGGAATCCAGTCACATCAAGCATCACAGTGAAAATATTAGGTTGTCCCATAAGTCCGCGTATTTCTCGAGTGCATGGCGCAATCTCTTCTTTTTGCACTAAAAAATTGCCGCTCGTTGAAACAAGCATTAAACCTTCTAGCGCCAGGCGGGACTCGAACCCGCACCTCCCTCTGACCGGGCGGGAATGCTCTACGGGAGTGCTGATCGGTCCCACGAGGTGTGGATGTTGCGTTCGATCAAACGGCGCCGGTGGTGTAAAGACGTAGAGCATTCCCGCCCGGTCAGAGGGAGGTGCGGGTTCGAGTCCCGCCTGGCGCTAGAAGTTTTGATCGCAACAAAACATCGTTGTGACAGCTTACTACCTCGATACCAGCCACTTGAGGCTTAAAGAAACTGATTTGAAGCATTAAACCATTATTTTTCCTCGAAAAATAAAAATTTTATAAAATTATGTTCACTTACTGGGTAGGTGAATTGGAACATCAAAGAAAGTTACCCCAAAATCTTCCTCGAACAAAAAAAAAAAAATATTCTCACCTTTTTGAAGAACCTCTAGTTTAATGTAGAAGAATCTCATTTTTTATCTGGAAGTGTTCACAATGATTTCAAAAGTAACAATGCTTGAATACATTTGTTTAAGCCTGGAGCGGCTGATTTAGAGGCTATAAGTTGTTACAGGATGTTTTGTTACGATCAAAACTCTTGCGCCAGGCGGGACTCGAACCCGCATCTTCTGCTTTCCGGGACCTCGAGGATATCGCGGATGTTACGTGCGGTCAAATAGCGCCGGTGGTGTAAGGCGAACATCGCTGCCCGGAAAGCAGAAGATGCGGGTTCGAGTCCCGCCTGGCGCAAGAGTTTTGATCGTAACAAAACATCCTGTAACAACGATTTCAAAAGTCTTAAGATAGCTTAGAAGAGTGTCTAATCTGACGTGAGGTGTCCAATTTGAATTGAAAAGTCTCCAATTCGACGTTAAAACGGCATTAGGTAAGACGTAAGGAGACGTTTACTACATCGACAACATAGGACTGATAAGGGCACCATGAAGCCTCTGTCACTACAAAGGTCGAACTTCGAGTAGAGGTCGCTTCCTTTGAGCAACATCCCAATCAGGGATGGGCGGAAATTGTAAAAATTTTCCCAGAAAACAGAAAACAGAAAATCGCTTTCGTCAGAAAACAGAAATCAGAAAACAGAAAAGCCAAAAACGCCAGAAAACAGAAAATCAGATAACAGAAAACAGAAAATTTTCAAATTATCATACGATCTAATTATTCTACTCAAAGGTCCATTTTTCCGGTAGCAAATACTTTTGTATGACTAGAAATGTGGTCGAGAACAAGCGTTTTAACTTGTAGACGTTTATAAAAATTTCTAGTATACTCAAAATTAAATACAATCAGCAAATTGTAAACCCCGACTCAAAGATTCTAGGATTCTCGACATTTGAAGTATGCAACATTACTCATCAGCTCCATTTCACAGCTAAGGCCCTAACGATTACAGCAATAATCGCAATACTAAGAGCGTTTCTGTGAAAAATAAATGCATTGGTTCTTCAAAGGTTGGGGCTTAAAAGGAGGGATAGAAGAAGAGTGGCTTATAAATGATGTGGTTTAAGGCTCCCTGATGCACTCCAAAATGTAGACGTAATCACAAAACAGACCGTTCGCTAGACTAGTGGTCCCAATTGTTAAAAAAAAACTTGTATATCAGTGTGACTGCGGGGCTGTCAGGACGACAGTTTTTAAGTGATAGTGTTTTCTTGAATGCGTAGACACTATAGAATGGGAATCAAGCATATACCCTTTCCATCATGTTATTATTATTATTATTATTATTATTATTATTATTACTGATCACATACACGTCATATTACATCTCAGTGGAAGACCAGCAGGACCGTCTTGCTGTACAAGAAGGGGGACGTGCACGACATTGGCAACTATCGCCCGATCTGCCTGCTGTCCGTAGTCTACAAGCTGTTCACTTGAGTCATCCTGAATAGGATCAGCAGAACGCTGGACGAAGGACAGCCATGCGAGCAAGCAGGACTTCGGAGAGGATTCAGCACGATCGACCACACACCATTACGAAGCTCATCGAAGTGTCGCGAGAGTACAAGCTGCCGCTGTGCCTTACGTTCATAGACCTGAAGAAGGCATTCGACTCCGTCGAGACTGAAGCGGTGCTCGAAGCCCTGCTCACTCAGGGTGTTCCTACTCAGTACATCAGAGCCCTTCGAGAGCTGTACAGTGGATTCACGACCAAGATCTCACCATTCTACAACGACGTCGTCATCGACGCGAAGAGAAGGGTTCAGCATGGGAGTACCATATCCCCAAAGCCCACCATAAGTCCCCAAATCCGGACTTGGACGATGGACCGCAACTGAGTCTTACGAAGACCATGCTCATGAGGAACGGACAAGTTTCTGATGCCCAATTCCGTCTTGACGAAACGAACTCTGAGCGCCCCAGCTAGTATATCTGGGTCGCGAAGTTAACATGCCCAGGGAGCTAGTGTCGGACCTGGACAGCAGGAAACGAGCGGCTTAGGGAGCCTTCAAGAGCATCGAAGAAGTCCGACTTCGTGACCACTTATTCGGCTCCACTGTTCTTCCTGCCCTGACATACGACTTAGAGGCCTGAGCCATACGAAAGCAGGATCAGCGTCACAGAGTGTGGAACCGAGATGACGATGCTCGGAGTGCCACGACTCACGCAAGTGAGAGGCCTCCGGAGTTCCCAGCTTCGTCGACGTTCGAAGACCAGATGCTGTCACATGGGCCAATTCGTTGAAAATTAGGTGGGTCGGTTACATAATGCGCTTCACAAATACGCGCTGGACGAAAGCCGTCACGGACTGAATTCCGTGGGATGTCAAGAGAACACCAGGACTCCCACCATCGTGTTGGTCGGACGTCTTCGTGAAAGCCCTGAGCGTCCATACGGCGCTCTTCGTGTCCCTCGAGCGAGCAGGATCCATTGGAGCACTCTGGCACGCGCCAGGGACGAATGGAAACGCTTGTGGCGCCCGCTCGAGCAATTCGATGAGACAAATGATTCAGGTGATACATAAAAATTTTTGTGCATCACTACCGTATATCAGCTAAACCAAAACTATCCATAACTTTTCTGTCACTTACTATTTTTTATAGCCAAGAGCCAAGCAGAGTTGGAAAAGAGAAGGCTCCGTTTTGAAAATTTACACCGGAGGTGGAGAATAACCCTACCACAGTAACCATAGGACAAGCGGGTTAGTTAAGAGGTAATTAAATGCCGATCAGAACACTAGATTTGTAGCTTTAATATAAAGTTGCAAGTAATCGTAGATGGTGCAAGGTACTGTTGAAATTCAAGAGAATACGAAGCCAAATTATGAAAGACCAGAAATGTCCTGTGAAGGGATTACATGCCAGCAGCACTTGTACAATCAATCAAGCAAGCAAAGCGGCATAGGTCACGAGTGTATGGCGCAATTTCTACAGAGCAAATCTAAAAGCGCCACACGCTTGCAATTTAAGATTTTCTAGAAAAATATTTTGAAACGAAACTCATAATTCTACTATACTTTTTGGATACTTTTTGTTGGATGTAATTTGGTTCGCAGCTTTATTTTCTGTTTTCTGACCAATTTTTGGCCATTTTCCCAGAAAACAGAAAACAGAAAAAATTTGCCCAAAATGGCCAGAAAATCAGAAAACAGAAAACAGAAAACAGAAATTCCGCCCATCCCTGATCCCAATCGTTCGTAAACCCTCCAACTAGCCGTACACAGCCAGTGTACGAGTTCCAATTCGGCAAATGGAGGCGCTACTCATTCGTCTAGAACAACAACTGACAATCAAGAGCAATCGGACTATGGAAGCTATAGTCGATTAAGAGCCGTCGAGCAGCAATTATACTTCAGAAGCCATGAGTCGTTTAAGCTTAGCACAACAAGTGGGCGCGACATGGAATACCGGAATGTGGGGGGATGGGAAATCTAACGAACTTTGAGACTTCTGTGGTTTTAAAAGCGTGTTGTTTTGTTCTGATTTAAAAGCGAACAAAGTGAAGGAGTTCCGAAGTTTGTACTGCTCCAGCAGGCGTCTAAACAGAACACTGGGGAAGAGAATAAATCGACAAATCTTGCTGTTTAGAGATGCGCCACAAATCCTGCCTACTAGACAATGGTACTTGTGTGCTGCGACATCCGGAATCATAAAGGATAAAAAGAATTAAGGACGGCATTAATTAATCCCTTTATGGGATGAGTTACGCACTATTTTTGCAGGAGATATCGTGGAGGCAATTTGATGGTCGTCTAACTCACACAATGGCTTACGTTGGCTAGCCGATGGAGAAGTCAGTGTTTTATCCTTCCCCGTGTAGTCTGGTGCCAATCCACCAACCCCGGAAGGATGGGAGGCTTGGTTGGCCTGGGCGGTAAATCGGAACCAAGAACCTGATATCGGGTGCACGCGACAGCCGCCGCGTCTTCCGACTGCGCTACCGCTCGACCATCCGGCAACGTGGAGAGGGATCAAGCGAAAAAGAGTGACATTTTACACCTGAGAGCCAAGTTAGCCAACAAAGTGCGATTGCAGGGCTAGCCCATTTAAAGTCTTGGTGCAGAGGTTCACTTTGGCGTAGTTTATACTTCCGCTGCCGCATAGCGCGGTGGCGTAAATGTTACCAGTATCGATTAGTATCGATTACCAGTATCGATTACCAGATCGGGAATTGACATTGACAGGCATTGACAACGACGACGAGTCAGTGCGACCTTGTTGGAGTTTTATACTTCTGTATCGGAGCGTCGCGTCAATTTTTCTTTTGCGTGACGCGATTGCTCAGCCACTTTCCGAAGGCCATTCACTAACGTTGAATCCGACACCTATTCGGATAATTCGGATCCGTCATTTTTTCATACACGCTTAAGAGGATTATTATGCGAATAATGGCATTTTTGAAAAGCCGTGGATCTTTAGATAATTCAGGTAAGAGTAGCTTTAGAAAGCAAATTTTCGTAGGGTCCAAATAACCGGTTTCTCTTCGGACCTCATATAGGATACCCAAGTTGGATGAGATAACAGATTTCTGATCAAAATTAATCATACGAATTACGCTATAGTCTGTTCTGGCGAAAATCTCCACCATATGAATCGCCTGGAAGCCCCAGACATTTCAAAAATGCCATTGTTCCCACATTCCTTTCAACCGGGGTTCAGAAAAAATAAGGATAAGGATAAAGGGCGGCGTCACTCACTACCTTTTTGGGAGGCGCCACGCATTCTACTTCGTGGAGGCGATTGGAAAGCGTATTTGGTCATACAATGAGCTGCGATCGTCGGCCGATGAAGAGCTTAGTGTTTCATCCTTTCCAGACAAGTCTGGTACCAATACACAGAGGCGGAAGGGATGAAAGGCTTGCTTGGCCTGGGCATAAAATCCGAACCGGGAACCTGGCATCGAGCGCACGCGACAGTCAAGCCCTCTTCCGACTGCGCTACACGCGCCCTCGAAAACTTAGGCTCCGAGTTATCCGAATCGGCCTACGGTCCAATGTCTACGGCTCACTGCCTGTCGTCGGGTCGCGCCGAGCCCCGTTCATTCTGTAGCACGTTTCGCCGATTACAGTATCCCAAAAACAAATAAAACAAAATAAAATTCAGTAAAATGAGGCAAGAACCGTTCAATTCGGTTACTGTACATTGTGGCGTCAGAGTATAAACGGAGCCTTAGTTGACATAGAGAGATACGGTTAAGATCAAGGATGGAGTAGAACATCTAGAAGATCTCACAAAGCTGTAGCTTCAAGGAAGAGGTCAATCACCTAGAAGATCTACCTCAAGGCATCTTTGCTTTTCAAGCCCGCGACATCTGACGCCATTAGGTGCCACAGTGCAACAATGTTCAACATCGAGAAAGGCGCGGGATGCGCCACGCATTCTACTTCTATGGGCAGCATGAATGCGAACCACGCTTCCAGTGCATCATGAAGGTCTCTTAAGCCTAATGAATCAGAAATAGGTAGTTATCAACTAACGAAAAGTCAGAAGCGGCTAAGAAGGTCGCGTGTCAGGAATACAACAGAAGTGCTTGACAGCAGTAGGCTGTAGCCGCTAAAAATGGAGAAAACAAACAGGGATAACGTGCAAAATGGCGATTAGGTGATAATGAATGCTGACAGAAATCATAATAGGCAAAGCAGCCCCGCGAACGAAACGAGATGCGGAGTCAATAAATCAAATGGTCGAATGCGATGGTAGGCATATGAAGCTGTGTTTGATGTGTCAGCGGTTATATTGTAGCAAAGAACAACATGGCTGGAAAAAGGAAGGCGGGAAGGCGTTGACGCACAACAAACATATGTCTCAGAATTGAATGCGAAAACGCGACGCAAAAGCTTTAAACTGCCATCGATGTGCCTCTGATGTCTTTTCTAGTGTCCTCGTCTCTGAAGTCAATTCTGATGGAGATCGCCACATGTGTGAAGAGGCTTATCCGCACACTGCAGCAGACTTACACCTCTTTCAGGTCTACTCTGTACAAGGCCAGGCGCGAGAAAAGTAGACGCGAGATGTACGAACGAGGTGGATCACTTTAGCACATAGTACAGACCAGTTCCGCCTTATAATGCGTAAGAGTTACTTTCGACGAAAAGAGGTCAAAAATCAAGTCTATTGTCACGGTTCACCATCATTCGTCAGGAGGTTAGGAATCTGTAGGTCAGAGCTTGTACGGAGAAAAGGGCATCGGTGATTTTCCCACAACCGAGAGGTGAATGAAGGCATTTGATGAAATGAAGTTGTTCGCCAGCTTCTGAACGCAAGGCTTTTCTATGAGGTGAATCACTTTGGCACACAACACGGACCTATATTCGTTTATGGTGCGTCAGACTTTTAAAATTGACGATTGGAGCGAAGTAGACCTGCTTTCTAACCGAATTTAAGATAAGCTATGTATTAACAGTGGGCGCGTGTAGCGCAGTCGGAGGAGGCGCGACTATCGCGTGCACCCGAGACCAGGTTCCTGGTTCGGATTTCCCGCCCAGGCCAACCAAACCTTCTATCCCTCCGGGGTCGGTGAATTGGTACCAGACTTGTCCGGGAAGGATAAAGCACTGATTTGTACATCGGCTAGCCACCACAAGTCATTGTATGGCCAAATACACATTCAACAGGCCTCCACAACATCCCCTTAGAAGTAGAATGCGTGACGCATCCCAGAAGCGATTGACTAACGCCGTCCTTTATCCTTTATGTATTTACCATTAGGGGAAGAGAAAGGTTCCATGTTGTGTGCCAAAGTGATCCACCTCACCAGAAATACCATGCGTTCAGAAGCTAGAGAACAATTGGTTGCATCAGTTGCCTTCGTTCACCATCCTCCTTTCGGTGCTCAGCTTTGTGGAGATTTATTCGTCAATATTAACTCTGACGCATCATAAGGCGGCATTGGTCTCCGTTATGTGCCAAAGTGATCCAGATCAGTAGAAAGGGAAGGAAACGCCCTGCCTTCAGGAACTGGCGAACGATTCATTCCATCAGCTGTTTCGGCTCTCTTTGCACCTCGTGTACCTCTTAAAAGAAGAGATCGCCCTATGCACTCGACTAGATAGTTGCGATTTTCCTTTGATTGACAGTGTAAATTCTGCTCGCTTCAAAATGCAAAGTGAACAGTTGTGGTTTCTACGAATGGTTTTGCTGAACCGCTGACAGGGCAATCATCAATTTTGCAATCAATCAAAGAAAAACCACCGTCCTTGGCGATTCTATAGCGCGGCCTCTTCTTTCGATATGCTGGACAATTGCAGCTTTTCTGCACTTCATCATAGATTTTATACCTTTTTTAAATTAAATTAAATAAATTTTAAACGAGGTGTTCAATTCTAGATACGCAAATTAAAAATTTTCAAAGAAAGTCGTGAACAAATTTTTAAACACTGTCTTGCAAGAGTATGATTTAATCTGGAGAATGCTTGCTTTAATTTTACATGTTCATTTCTAATAGACCTAGCGTCCGGCTGTCTTTGAAAGGTGTCTAACCTAGTGTGAAAATTGCATATACCATCTTCACGTCGAATTAAACACTCTTCTACGGAAATCTAACGCTTTTGAAATCAAACTGAACATCTTCCAAATCAACACGAGGATTCTCCCACATTAAACTAGACTTTCGAAAAAAGTTAGAATAAATTTTTATTCAACGAAAAATTAGAATGACTTTCTTTGAAATTTTAATTTACGGAGGGTTTACCGACCGCAACGAGTAAATACTTTGTTTGAAATGTTATAAAATTCTCATATTTTTTGAAAAAATAATGGTTTAAAACTTGGTTTCAAGAGCAGGAAGGTAGGCATTTTTTAGTCCCAAAACAAGAGATTGCACCTTGCCCTTGTCGAGATGTCGCGATTTTTATTCGATAAACAGTGACATTTCTGCTTGCATCGTGTTTCACACCTATAAACGATATATTTTAATTTATAATTTAATTTAATAATTTATAAATATATAAAACTATTACACAAATAATGCAACCACACCATTATTATGCAGCTGAACTGAAAAATTTTCAAAGATGATTATATCAAATTTCACTTGAAGGAAAATTATCCTAATTATTTTCTACTTAATTTTTTAATTTTTTCTTTTTAAAATTTTTTCTTCTTTCAAGAAAATACACATAGTCGCGTTGATGCTTCATGTAAGCATCATTTACATTACCACTGAAATAAAGATCGCAACAAACTTTTGAGTGCATGGCGGATTTCTCTCGCTAATTGATGCACCAAATAACTGCCGCCTTGCTGCGCTTAAACGAAAAATCTGACTTAATATTCTTTTCTCAAAAACAAAAATTTTATAAGATTATTATGCAAATACTGCAACCATGCAGTATTAATACTGCAATTATTATGCAGCTGAGCTAAAAAAAAATTAGAGATGGTTATACCGAATTTCACTTAAAGAAAAGTTATCCTAATCCCATTCCAATTAATTTTAATTTTTCTTTTTTAAAAATTCTTTTTTAAAATATTGTCTATTCTGCTCGCAACGGACATGTCGAATGCATGACGCAATCTTGTTTTTTAACGCACTAAATGATTGCTGCCTTCCTGCGTTTTAAAACAAATTTTAATCTATTATTTTTAAATATTCAACTTATTTGAACTGATCAAAAAATTCAGAACAAGGTACACCAAATTTTAATTTATTATTAAAAAAATATTCAATCCATTTGAACTGAACAAAAAATTCAGAAAAGGTACACAAAATTTTCCGCTAATAAAAATTTGTTGTAACCATACTGGAGAGTCTATAGTTTAACCTGTAAGATGCTAGTTTCGATTTGGAAGATGTTCAGTTTGATTTCAGAAGCATCAATGTTGTTTAGAAGAGTGTCAGTGTTTTAGTTCAGCGACGAAACCCATTATTACCGCGAGGATTAGCTGAAAACCATCGATAAGAGGACCAAATTCTCTGCTCTATCAGAAGGTTGAGCGATGAGAGCAATTGAAAAGAACGAATGAGGATCTGAGGACGAGCAATAGGTGGGGAACGGTACCGCAACCTGTTCCCCGGTCCAGCAGTTAATATAGCGTTGAATGGATCAATTAATAAGACGGGGACGATAAACTAGCACGCGCAGCGTATTGTCAAAAACCGTTCATTGTAACGTATCGACTGACGGACAAACGGTAGGAATCTCAACGAATGGCGGATTCTTGCCGTCACTTTTTCACATGAAGAACTAAGGAATGAATGGAGGGCGGGCCCCATCACTCTGCTCATACTTCGGGTTTTATCGCTGGAATGGACGGAAACCTCGAAACTCGAAAGCTCAAAATCCAACTCTCAGTATATCAGAAGAGGATATTTTACGCTTTCCAGCTTTTGACACAGCAGATGTTAGCCATGAGAACACTCTACTTTTCCTTTCTCCTTCCTCCCTCCTCTAACTACCACATTTGTTTGCTTATTCTCTTGAATTGGCATGATTGCACTTGTGATTGCACTGGTGCGAATAAATGAATAAATAAACGCAATAGAAGAGTTGATGATTCCCTAAAGTGTTTCCCCAAGAGGGTCTGGATATCTTATCCATGATCCCTCCTGTATTGGGCAATCTCACCTGCCACCTGTATCACCTGCCGTCTCGCTGATCATCCACTTGCTCGGGCACCAGCAGCGTCTCCATTCGTCCCTGTCGCGTGCCAAAGTGCTCCAATGGATCGTCCTCGCTCGAGGGTCACGAAAAGCGTCATATCGTTCCTTCAGGGCTTTGACGAAGAAGTCCGACCGACGCGGTGGTGGGCATCCTGGTTTTTTTTGACATCCCAAACCAAAAAGTCCAGTTAGTGACGGCTCTCGTCCAGCGGGTGTCTGCGAAGAGCATTACATGGCTGGCACACCTAATTTTCGACAACTTGGCTCACGCGACAGCGTCTCTGATCTTCGAACGTCGGCGAAGCTCGGAACTCCGAAGGCTTTCTCTCACTTGCGTGAGTCGTGTTATTCCGAGCATCGTCCTCTCGATTCCACGCTGCGCGACGCTGATCGCGTGTTCATCCTGCTTTCGTATAGCCCAGGTCTCTGAGACGTATGTTAGGGCAGGAAGAACAGTGGAGTCGAATAGGTGGGCACGGAGTCGGACGTTCTTCGTCTTCTTCGCGACTTCTTCGACGCTCTTAAAAGCTCCCCAAGCCGCTCGTTTCCTCCTGCTCAGCTCTGGTGCTAGGTCGTTGGCCATGTTGACTTCGCGACCCAGATACACGTAGCTGGAGCATTCGGAGATGTTCGTTCCGTTGAGCGAGAATGGGGCATCAGAAACCCATCCGTTCTTCATGAACATCGTCTTCGTAAGACTCAGCTGCAGTCCAACGTTCCCACATACACGATCGAAGTCGGCCAGCATTCGCTCTGCCTGGCTGATGCTCGGCGTTATGAGCACGATGTCGTCAGCGAAACGAAGATGGTGCAGCTGCTGGCCGTCGACCTTCACTCCCATGTCTTCCCATTCTAGTTCGCGCATGACGTTTTCGAGGGTGGCGCTGAAGAGCTTCGGGGATATGGTATCCCCTTGCCGAACCCCTCTCCTTACGTCGATGACGACGTCGTTGTAGAATGGAGAGATCTTGGTCGTGAATCCACTGTACAGCTCTCGAAGGACTCTGATGTACTGAGTAGGAACGCCTTGAGTGAGCAGGGCTTCGTGGACCGCTTCAGTCTCGACGGAGTCGAATGCCTTCTTCAGGTCGATGAACGTAAGGCACAGCGGCAGCTTATCCTCTCGCGACACTTCGATGAGCTTCGTAATGGTGTGTATGTGGTCGATCGTGCTGAATCCTCTCCGAAATCCTGCTTGTTCGCGTGGCTGTCCGTCCAGCGTTCTGCTGATCCTATTCAGGATGACTCGAGTAAACAGCTTGTAGACTAGGGACAGCAGGCAGATCGGGCGATAGTTGCCAATGTCGTGCACGTCTCCCTTCTTGTACAGCAAGACGGTCTTGCTGGTCTTCCACTGAGATGGAACCTTGTACTCCGACAGGTATCGTGTGAAGAGCCGCGCCAGGGTGTTGATGGGCGCTGGCGGGAGGTTCTTCAGGTGTTCGGGTCTGATCCTGTCAGGGCCGGGTGCTGTACGTTTCTTCACCGACGAGATGGCGTGTCGGATCTCGGAAGGGAGAACAGAGGGAACGACGTATCCATCCTGCGGAAGATGGCATGGGGCAGGTGGACGTGACTATCGAAGAGATCGGAGTAGAAGTCGTGGATGACCTTCTCCATGGTCCTTCTGGAAGAGGTGACGGTTCCGTCAGGACTCTGATGTACTGAGTAGGAACACCTTGAGTGCGCAGGGCTTCGACAACAGCTTCAGTTTCGACGGAAATGCCTTCTTCAGGTCGATGAACGTAAAGCACAGCAGCAATCTCACACGGACCTTCTATTCTTCAATAACCCATCTCGTAGGATAAGGGACCTGCTGGTCCCCGGCTTGTTTACCAGAGCCCTAGCTGCACTCTAGAACGTGCCCAGATGGTACGGTTGTCTGTTTGCTCAGTGCGCATGGCAGTGGAAAATCGAAACATTATCACCGGAATGCCACTCAACGCATATTTAATTCACGTGTCGCGGTCGCGGGTGCAGAGAACGCTTCGCGGCCGAGAGCCGTCCCTCGAGATGCACGTTTTTCGGCGTTTTTCTCCTCAATCTCCTGTTTCATCGGGGACACGACCGATTCGGCGCAACACGTGCAGTTCGACGACTCACATGCACTCGGGCGCGACGGGTAGAGCAAGTCCACAGCGGTCTCGGCTGTTAATCTATGGGCAGATGGCAAGGGACCGAAAGTCTCAGTCAGGAAGCCGTCAGCCGACAATTTATCGGCCTGAGACGGTAACGACGGCGCAGCACATCTGCCGGCCCTTCGTAGTCAGCTCTCTCGACACATGTGGTGTGACCGTTCTGTGAAGAGCACGTCGAAATGGTCGACGTGTCTTCCAGTGCCTTGGTCGTTCCGGATCATTAGCGAAGTTTACGACTTCTCTGTTGTCGTGCGCCCAGCCAGGGGATCGACCCGCTGTGAAGCAGTGCGATAAAGGAGTACAAAACGCTCAGTACTGGATTGTGCTCGGAGCACGATGAGGACAAACAGGGGCCGGATTCATCAACGACTTCCAGAGATTTAACGGAGAAATCACAGCCGAAATTCCTGATGGCGCGGCTTATATCGCTCACCACATCGCTTGATAAGCCGCGCTATCGGGGATTTCGGATGTATTTTCTCTGTTAAACTGCTGTAAGTCGTTGATGAATCCGGCCACAGGTCGGCAATGAATACTTTTGGGAGCTGCTTGGAACTCCGTTCCCAGAGTGAAAAGTGAATCACGAGAACTCGCCTGTAGCTTGACATCGAGCTCACCATGTTCAGTGAGCCTCACTCCAGTGGGAGCTAAAGGCCAGGGCTGATCTGTTTTTGGAACCTCTTTGACCTAGCATTCCGGTTTGATTAACTTGAAGATACTTCCCAAGGACTTCTCCAAGGACGCCCCTTCCCACGAGTTGTGCATTTTCAGGATTATACAATAGTATGGCTACCTAATCAATTTTTCATCAGAGTGGGGAAGTGATTTTTAAGACCTATCACGTTTAGAACTTTTGAATATCTCCAGCCTTTACCCCATATAACATGGGCGATCGTCTCTCGTATTGATCTTGAAACCCTTGGGTGCCTCCAAAACTTCAAGAGTCAAGTGATCTGTGTCAGCGATGTTTTGTTGCGATCAAAACTCCCAGCGCCAGGCAGGAATCGAGCCCTCACCTCCTGCTGACCGGGCGGGAATGCTCGACGCGATTACACCATCGGCGCTGCTTGATCAAACGCAACATCCACACCTTCTGGGACCCATCAGCACTCTCCCGTGTATCCGGCTGAATGGGCCGTTGATGCCAGCATGGAACCAGTTAGGCCGAAGAAAATGAATTGAATCAATTCTATCGAGATTTTCAGCTTGACTGGTTCCATGCTGACATCAGCAGCCAGCTCATCCTGATATACGGGCGGGCGCTGATGGGTCGCACGAGGTGTTGACGTTGCGTTCCATCAAACAGTGGCGGTGGTGTAATGGCGCCAAGCATCCCTGCCCGGTCAGCAGGAGGTACGGGTTCGAGTCCCGCCTGGCGCTAGTTTTGATCGCAACAAAACATCGAGAGCTTATAACCCCGATACCAGCCACTTGAAGCTTGAGGAAAATGAACTGAACAGACAATGCTCTGCATAATGTCCGGTTGAACTACCTTAGTAAAGTAGTCCACTTGTAGGTAAAAATCTTGTCACTTATCGACGAATCATGTTCTTAAATTGTAAGATTCCATGTAAACGAAGCGTTGGCACTGAACACTCAGTTCCCAGAAGGCATGCGGCCTAGAACTACCCATGTTCGACTTTCAATACACCTTTGCGTATCGATTCGAAAACCGATGATGATTTGTTGAGCTGGTGACCAACATTCGCAATCCCATTCAGGAATTAGCTATGAGCCCTATGATGCCCAATAGGGCACGTAACCCTTCAATCCGTTCCATATGTTTTGCCACGCTCAGGAAAAAACCGACGATAAGGCTAAACATAGAAAAGTGCTATGAGTGCTGTCTTGTGACTCCTTTAAGGAGAACACTGCATACTGCCCGCCCTAGCTAGTAACGGCTGTATGGAATCTTTAGTACTGGGATGGGCGGCATTTCTATCTTCAGATTTTCTGGCCGTTCTGAGCAAATTTTTATGCTTTCCGAGAAAATTATCGAAATTAGTCAGAAAACAGAAAACTGCATGGCATAGAAATTTTGACATAGGTACTCCATCGCCAGAATTAAATTTTTGTCACAACATCGTAGCCTCTACTGCAAAAAAGCGCTAAGGCTATTCCAAATTCGAAAGAGCTTTTTGCGCGATGGATTTTATTAGAAATCGCGCCATGCACTCCCCTGATTCGCACGGTTGGTGGTGTAAGTGCTACCTATCACGCAGATCCTTCGTAGCAGATTTCACATCTTTCATAAATCGAATTTATTGAATCTTTTGCTAAGGAAGACTCGATCATAAGGATAAAAAATAAAAGACAGCGTTATTTGGTTTCTTTTGGGATGCGCCACGCGTTGTTTTTCTATGGGATGTCGAGGAGATAATTGGAATGCGTATTTGGCCATACAATGACTTGCGGTGGCCAGCCGATGAATACGTCAGCGCTCTATCCTTCCCAGACAAGTATGGTACCAATTCACCGACCCCGAGGGACAGGAGGCTTGGTTGGCCTGGGCGGGAAATCCGAACCAGGAACTTGGTATCGGGTGTACGCGACAGTCAGTGCCTCTTCCGACTGCGCTACGCGCGCCCCTGTGACTGTTAGTGCTTTGAAACCAAAGCAAGGAACAAAAATAAAGCCAGTGAAGAGGAAAACTCTAAACGGCATACTAAAGATATTGGTCAAGAAGTTTTTTTTGGATCTGTCCTAGTCCGGGGGCCACATAACTAAAAAGTATTATATGTAACAAATTCACTTGAGACTTCCATAGCGGCTCCTACGGAACAACATAGAACCTCAACAAGAAAAATTGATGAAGAAAAAACGAAAAAATTACATTTGTTGCGGTTGTAAGCCGGCAAAGTTGTGTGCCCTCCCCACCATGTTAGATCCTGGTTATAACATGTCAAGCGGCGGTCAGCACGCGGCATGCCTCCATTCCGTCGCTCTTTGCCCGCTGAGACGGTTGATTTTTTATTTTTGTTCGTTCGTTTTTGGTTTCTTTTAGGTTCCAGCTTGTTCTCTAGGAGCCGCTCGGTAAGTTTCAATTTATTTTGTTGCCTAGTTTTTAGTTATGTGGTCCCCCACGGACTAAGATAGATCCGTTTTTTATATTGCCTTTCAGTTTCGTTGATAATTTCAAAAACCCAGAGCCCGATTTCATTAACTTCAAAAACTTAATTTTTAATTAGATTTTTAAATTTCAGATTCAAAAACTTACACTATTAAATAAAAAACGTGGCGTGTTAGGCAAGAGCACTCTGTGGCCTTTTCTTTTAACACACTCAAAAATTGATGTTCTACTTCACGAAATAATAACTGATTTATTGTTTTAACCGCAAACACACCAATTTCATAGGATTTCAAGCAATGCGCTTAATTTGTTGGGGCTCCAGAAGGATCCTGATGGTTCCACATTTATGTGCTGATGTTATCTAGTCGCTGTTGCATGACCAAGCCGTCGAAAATTAGGTGGGCCGGCCACGTAAAGCGCCTCGCAGGCACCCTGGATTCCCCGGGATGTCAGGCGAACACTTGGAAACCCACCAGTGCGTTGGTCGGACTACGTGGAAGCCCTGTCTCCTAAGATGCTCTTCGTGACCCTCGAGCAAAGAGGATCCATTAGAGCACTCTGGCACGCGACAGGGACGAATGGATACGCTGTTGGGGTTCGACTGAAGATCATTCGAATGCCTAATCGAACAGGTCGTTCAAGCACAACTATGTGAATGCAAAAGCCAAAGCGATAATTTCGAAATTTTCTGTTTTCTGGCGTTTTAGCTTTTCTGATTCCGGACAAACTCGATTGTCTGTTTTCTATTTTCTGGAAAAAATTCTCAAACTTCCGCCTATCCCTGTTCCAGGGCCCCGTGGCCCAGGAAAGACGTCCGGAATGTTTCAGGTTTGGTGAACATCAGGTCTCCTATGCGGTATAACCCTCCACTGAACCGAATCGACGACAGAGATGAGCATCGAACGATCGAATGCAATAGATCGTCATGACTGACAACACTGCAATCCTCGCTGTTCGAACACCGGAAAGTGCACGTGGCTTCATAAGTGCTGTGTTGGGTCGTGCCATGCCTATTCACAGCAGCGGGACGAAAATATCTGACGACGATAACCAACTGGTACACAGCAACTACTGGGCATTCTCACGCACATTACAAATGAACAGCGCCCTGCAGCATCATTTCACCAGGAACCAGGAACAAGAGCAGTCGGAGAACACTCGCGAAAACCTTACAGTGACTGCACACGTTCGACTTTCCATAAATCTTGGAAGGACGTTGTGCAATGAAGTGAACCTGATAAGCTATGAGCTCTTCAGATATTCCTCTATTTGTTCGTGAAAGAATTTTTGCACTATTGCACTTTCGGGACTCCAGAGGTCGAGGAGAGGCCGAAAAAAATTCGCCTAAACTTCGCCTAGGGGGTTATTTAGGGTGCTGATCACGAATCTGATATTCGTTTCTAAAATTTTGGTCGATCACGGTAGATTACGGAAGGTACCGGTGACTAAGGCTGTCGAGGTCATAATCACCGAGTTCGCCTAAACTTCCCTTAAGGGGGTTATTTGGGGTGTTGACCACGAATCTGACATTCATTTTTCGTATTACGCTGGAGTTTGGGCAAAATCGGTGACCATGACCTTAGCTTAGTCACCCATACCTACCGTAATTCACCGCACCTCAGCGTAAAACGAAAAACGGATGTCAGATTCGTAATCATCACCCCAAATAACAACCTAGGCGAAGTTTGGGCGAAGTCGGTGATTACGACCTCGGCAGCCTTAGTCGCCTGTACCTACCATAATCTACTGTAATCGACCAAAATTTCGAAAACGAATGTCAAATTCGTGATCAGCACCCCAAATATCCCTCCTGAGCGGAGTTTGGGCGAAATTTTTGTCGACCTCTCCTCGACCTCTGGAGATCCGAAAGTACAATAGTGCCAAAATTTTCTACTTCATTTGTATTTTGTGTTAATAAATTTGCATGAAAACAGGAAGTTTTGTTTGTCTTGATTTAAATGCCGCACATTATATATGACACATCCCACTAGGATTCTTTACCTTACCTATATCTTGGTGATCCCAGAAGGGATTGAGTAACGCCGTCCTTTATCCTTTTATCCTTTACCTAAGGTGCCACCTAATGTGACTGATGGCACACCCCATCTTTTTTCGTTGCTCCACGGAAATTAACGTCGGCACGAAGGTCTTTGCAACATCTCAGTTGGTATGGCAGATTTTATTAGGTCGTTGCATATGAAATGGCCGATTTCACTGCCTCAATTTCTGCTCGATGGCTGGGAATGTCCCCGTTTTAGGCATTGTGTACAGTTTCTGAAAGCGCTAAACCTCCGCCTTCTTACAGTTTATAGCTTTTATGGCATAGCTGCCTCTTGCTGGGTTTATGACGTCGTTTTTACAGTATGAATTAACGTGATATTCGGGTGCTCTATTTATATGGATGGAAAAGTGGACACAGCAAGCAGCTCAGCTCAGTAACATCAGCGCTGCATTTGGGGGAGGATTTCGCTGAAGAACGCACAATTCGCCACTGGCTCAAAAGGTTTCGACTTGGAGGTGAAGGTCTCGAAGGTGAAGACCGAGGTAGGCCGCCGTCATTCCTTAACGACGAGCGACTATGTATGTACCATTACATCGCGTCACGCGTCGCGTGCACACTAAACGCTCCCTTAAGCGAATCTTTTCTTTTATGGAGATTATAATCCACTTCACCTGTATCATCTGTCATCCTGTTTATCATCGATTTGCTCGAGCGGGCGCCAGCAGCGTCTCCATTCGTCTCTGTCGCGTGCCAGAGTGCTCCAATGGATCGTCCACGCTCGAGGGACACGAAGAGTGTCATATTGGTCGTTCAGGACTTTCACGAGCAAGTCCGACCAACGCGTTGGTGGATGTCTTTGTGTTCACTTGACATCCCACGGAATCCAGGGTGTCTGCGAAGCGCTTTACGTGGCCGCCCCACCTAATTTTCGACGACTGTTTAGGTAGAGGTATTCAGGCATGGACAGAGAGAAGTTCGTACGAACTTCAGGAGCCGATAAATCCTTGCTGCGTTTCGCTACGTTAGATACATATACCTATGTACCCCGCCTTTCAGCGTATAAATCAATTTTCATGGAAAAACAAACGCTATATGACTGACGACTGATTCCCAAACCTCGTTTGTATTTTAATTTTGCCACTCGTCAGTGAAAATTCACCGTGGTCGGTATCCGAGCCTTTGTCTGGGAAAATGCCAGTGTGCTTCTATTAGGTCGTTGCATATATGAAATGACCGATATTGCTACCCCAATTTCTGGTCGATTTTCTGTGGCTACAAGTGTTCGCGCTTCAGGCACTGTATGTGTCTGAAAGCGCAGAATCTCGGCGTTCTCACCATTTATAGCCCTTGCGACATAATTGCCTCTTGCCGAGTTCTTCACGTCGCTTTTACCGTATGAATCAACGTGTGCTGTACTTACATATATGAATGGAAAAGTGAACACAGGGCCGCCGCCGCAGCTCGTGACATTAATGCTGCATTTGGGGAGGATTTCGCGAAAGAACGCACAATTCGCCACCCGTTCGAAAGGTTTCGGTCTGGAGCTGAAAGTCTCGAAGATGAAGAACGGGGAAGACCGCCACCATTCCTTAACGACGACCAACTCAAAGCCATGGTGGAAGCGGATCCACGTCAAACTGTGAGAGAGCCAGGATTTCGACGTTGACGGCAGCACTATCAGTCGCCACTTGAATGCGATCGGAAAATAGAAGGAATTGGATGAATGGATCCCGCACGAACTGACCGCTGGGCAGATGCTGAAGAGCCACGACTCCAGTGTTTCGTTGAGGCTGCGCAATCTAAGGGAGCCGTTTTTGGGCAGGATCATGACATGCAACGAAAAATGGATCCTTTGAGACAGTCGTTGTCGCACTGCGCAATGGCTGGACAAGAATGAGAGCCACAAGAAGATGCTGAAACCAAGTCTCCAACCAAAGAAGACCACGGTGGCCGCATTGTGGAAAATGGCTGATGGAGTCCATTACAAGTTCTCGAAGACCGCAGAGACTCTTCTTCTTCTTCTTCTTCTTCTCCTGAGCGTTTAGTCCCGCGCAGTCGCAGGGTCCGCTGTTCTTGTGATCTGTCGCCACCTCATCCTATCAAGGGCTTCATCTGCCGTGGCATCGACTTCGGCGAGATCTTTCTTGATGAGGTCCTTCCACCTTTTCTTTGGGGCTCCTCTCGGACGGTTTCCGGATGCCTCGAGATCTAGGGCCAACCTTATGGGGTGATTCTCCGGTCTTCTGAGGACGTGTCCGTACCACCTCAGGCGCTGCTCTCTCATCTTCAGCTGGATCGGGGCTGTCTTCATCACTGCCCTAACATCCTCGTTTCGCACCCTGTCCCGACGGGTCCATCCACATGCCCACCTCAGCATCCTCATTTCCACAGCGTGCAGGTGCCGCTCCTGCGCCTTGCCCAGGGCCCAGGCCGTAGAGGAGGGCAGGCCTCGCAGCTGTTTAGAGCTTGCCTTTGAGCGTCCTGGAGCATCTACGGTCGCAGATGATCCCTGTGGACTCCCTCACTTGAGCCAGGCTGCGTTTATCCGTCCCCTGACCGAAGATCGCAGAGACTATCACAGCGGAAAAGGGTTGTGCCGAAATTGGAGAGATGTAGCACCAGGAGTCGACTGAAAAATAGCCGGCTTCGGTCAGTCGAAGAGGTCTAATCCTACTGCATGACAACGCGCGTCCGCACGCTTCAAAAATTGTTGTCCAGAAACTGGATGAATTCGGATACGGAACTCTGCCACATCCAGCATATTCATCAGATCTGTCCTTATCGATTATCATTTTTCAAGCATTTAGATGAGAAGGATAAAAGAATCAGCAACCAAGTTGACGTCGAAAATGAGTTTTTAGGATTTATAAATTCTCGTAGTTCTGGTTTTCATAAAGATTTTTACATCTATGCTATGTATTATCGTGTTGGGAAAAGTGTGCTAATTGTAATGATGCAATTGTAATGGTGCTTATTTCGAGTAATAAAATCTTCCAAGCAAAATTATGATCCGCCAAATTTTCAGTCAAAATCGGCCATTTCATATGCAACCACCTAATTCATAGTTTCAATAGGATTGCTCGATTTGGGACTCACGCGAATGAGATGGCTGCCGGACAAGCTTCGCAAAATGGGAAACATTATCATTCGGCCAATCAGTACCGATCGCTTACTGTCGGTCTCTGGGTGAAACCGCAGCTCGATATCAA
Source organism: Heligmosomoides polygyrus bakeri (assembly GCA_947359475.1). Classification (NCBI taxonomy): domain Eukaryota; kingdom Metazoa; phylum Nematoda; class Chromadorea; order Rhabditida; family Heligmosomidae; genus Heligmosomoides; species Heligmosomoides polygyrus. The sequence continues at coordinate 100,697,029 of OX375868.1, read as the reverse complement.
GCAGTTGTGGGGCTGTTAGTTGTGTTTCGCCCAGAAGTCGTTAGTAAGCTGTTCCAGCAGCCATCTCATTTGCGTGGTTCATGAATCGGGACACCAATGTGAAGCCAAAATCGGTAATACACACCGAAATGTTGTCAACTCATGATCGGCCGTTTATTTCGCGCGGACGAACGGTCAGACAGACAACGAAAGAGAGTAGGGTAAGCCGTAACTCATAATAGGTGGCGAAGCCCAGGCTAGAAGTGAAGACAACAGGTGGACTTGAATACTAGTTGAGTCTTTGCTCAGAAAACGACATTAAGCAATCCGATGTTGAATGGCATAGAAGTTGACAGCTGGCAGACTTAAATCGTCCAACAAACCGTCGGTTAGCTTAAGCGCAGAAAGAGACAGGTGATAGGAAAAGCTCTTTAAAAGTCACAACGGGAACAGAAGACCTAATTCTTCCACTAATTCCCACTACAATGGCGTCCACAGAATGAACCACTCACCCAGAAAGACGTCGTGGAGCCCACTCTCAATGGCCAATTGATAGATAGCACGAGGGCGTGCAAAAGGTGCAAAATTCTGTCGACATGACAAAAACTGATCAATGGCCGGTCATCTGTAGACCCTTCTCCCTCCACACACCTTGATAACATCTCGAGTGATAAATTCGGACTGAAGTACGCTCGAAGTTGCTCGGCACGTTAGTTGAGCGGAAACAAACCGAACGGTTGACATTCAGGTTGAAGGAACGCTTTAGGCTAAAGTTCCGGAGGTTTCCAACCAAATTCAAAAGAAATAGATGCAAGCGGCCTAGGTCTGCTCTTTTCAGATGCGCCATGCATTCTAAATTCATGGCAGGAATAGCACCGAGTTACCTTGATGATTGGCCTTCCTTACTGATCACGGCTGGTATGCGACGGCAATTAGCAGTCAAATTGATCCCCTAGAGCTTCAGACTTCAATGACAACTCTGCGCCCAAATAGTGGACCAAGGGAAGTACCAGCTGATTTGAATACATGTGCAATTTTCACGTCGAATTGGACACTTCAAATCAAATTGGACATTCTTCTAGCCTAGCCTGAAACTTTTGAAATCAAAGCAAACTCTTCAAAATTGAAATGAGCTTCTTCAACGTTAAAGTGGAGACTCTCTAAAGAAATTAGCATAATTTTTGTTCAAGGAAGTTTTTTAGTAAAACCTGCCGTGAACTTTCAATTCATCTGCCCATTATGTCAACTATTAGGTTGTAACGAAATAAATGGCACTGAACCACTGTAAATTTAAACAGTTAATATCTCGGCTTGTAGGCAAGTTTATTAATCGAACCAAAAACCTTCTGATTCTACACATCTTTGCCAACGTGACACAAGCTTTCTTATCCCAGTAGCATAAAAATCAGAAGTTCTGGAATTGACGAAATCTTCGAAGGCACTTTCGGCATCCTGTTGGTATTTGAATATTTTCCCTACCAAGAAGTCGCCAAGGTGCTTGAAGACATGGCAGTCTGTTGAGGAGAGGTCGGGAGAAAACGGAGGATGTGGTAGAGTTTCAATGCTCAGCTCATTCAATTTCTGCAACGTCATTCGTGCTACATGGGGGCGAGCATTGTCGTGCAGAAGGAGAACTCGCCTTCGGTTTACCAAGGCCGGCCGGATATCCTTCAACTTTTTCATCATTTCTTCAATTCCAATGCAGTACTTCTCTGCCGTGATGGATTCACCGGGAGGGAGGAAGCTGTGGTGAATAATTCCCATCGAACACCACCATACTGTCACCATTACTTTCTTCTGGTGCAATTCCGGCTTCGCAAAAACCTTGGGGCTCTCATCGCTGTCCACCCACTGTGCCGATCGTCGTCTGTTGTCGTACATTATCCATTTCTCGTCACAGGTTGCGATGCGATCTGGTTTGTTCTTGATCAAACGCATAAAGATGCGCCGAAAAATGGCGCAAGCCAGTGCCATTTAATTCGTTACAACCTAATAATTGCATGAAATTTTATAAAAATTTTAGTTTTGAGGAAAAATACTGGTTTAAAGCTTGTTTTAAAAGGCAGGAAAAAACACGATTTTTGGTGCCAGAAAAAGCGATTGTACCATGCTCTCGCCCAAGATGCCGCGTTTTTTTTGATTTTTTCGAGCAGAATTTCTGTTTGCATGGAGTTTAACACCTATTAACGATAAAACAAAACAACTACAAAGATCACACATGCTTTATGTAAGTGGCATTTACACTATCAATCAAATAAAAATTGCGAGGAACTTTTTGAGCGCATGGCGTGATCTGATCCTTTAGTGTGCTATGTTTGCTTTTTTGTTTTAAGACTAATTCTAGTTTATTATTTTTTCGTTAAAAGTAAAAATTTTAACAAATTATTACACTTATAGGGGCACTAGTGAACTAAAAAATGTCAAAGAAAATTGTACAAAATTTTTCTTGAAAAAAATTCTAACCATCTTGTTAGTAGATTAGAATTCTCCAATTTGATTTGAAAGGGGTCAAGTTCGATATGGAAATGGTGCATTATATCAGCCTGTCCAATAATTCCTGCCCGAAAATTTTCGAAATTCTATAATTTTAGAAGTGTTATAATATCAGGCAAGTGTAAAAACCTTCTAGAAGGTTCTCCAGAGTTCCGCGCTAGGGGTGTATAAGGCGCAGTCGCCGCGTCTAGCTACTAGTACAAGCTAAAATGGACCAAGGTCGAATTCGTACGTTCGTGTACTACGAGTGGCCGCTGGGCAACGACACGGGCACCGCGGTCGCCAACATCTGCAGAGCGTGCAAGGAGGATGCAGTGTCCCAACGCACAGTCAGGCGCTGGTTCAATCGTTTCGAGAGCGGCGACACGAGCCTCGAGGACAGGGAGCACAGCGGGAGGCCTTCTACGGTGGATGATGACGAAGTCCGTCGCTGCATCAAGGAGAAGCCGGAAGCCACCACCCGTGGACTGGCGACGACGCTCGGCTGCAGCAAGTCCACCATCCACAATCGACTCAACTTACTCGGCTACCACAGAGTTCTGGCCCGTTGGATCCCCACCGTCTGATGGACGCCAACAAGCAGAGCCGCGTGGCCGTCTGCCAGTCCCTCCTCCTTCGTCCGCATCGCAAGGAGTTTCTCCAGAACCTGGTCACTGGGGATGAGAGCTGGGTCCTCTGCGACAACGTCGCCCGCCGTGCCGTCTGGATCCCGCGTGGAGAAGAGCCGCCGACGACGCCGAAAGCCGACTTGCACCCGCTAAGGACCTTGCTCTGCAGCTGGTGGGACGCCAAGGGCATGCTGTACTTCGAGCTGCTCCCGCAAGGCAGGACGGTCACCGCCTCCATCTACACCGATCAGCTCGAGAAATTAGCCGCCGCCATCGAGAAAAGCGTCCCCGACGGGCCTCGGTCCACCTGCTGCACGACAACGCGCGCCCCCACGTGGCGAAGGAGACCCAGCAGAAGTTGGCGACGCTCGGCTGGAAGACGGTTGCCCATCCGCCGGTATTCCCCGGACCTCGCCCCCTCCGACTACCACTTGTTCCGCCCGCTGAAGCACCATTTGGCAGGAAGAAAACTCACCAACTACGACAACCTCAAATCCGACATCGCGGACTTCTTCGAGTCGCAGCCCCCGGAGTTCTGGGCGAAGGGCATCGGCGACCTACCCAATAGATGGGCCACTGTTGTGGATAACTGTGGTGATTATATTGTTGATTAGACTTGTTTTTCAATAAAATTGGAAAAAATTAAAAATGGTGAAATTTTCGGACAAGAATTATTGGACAGCCTGATACATTCATATAGGCACTGCAGGATATTTCACTCGGGACATGTCGCGAAGGTGAGCAGCATTGCTAGGTGGGAGTGAACAAGCCAATAATAACCAATCAGAGCACAGACCGAACACATGCCAGCCAGTCAGGGTACCGACTGTAGACGTCCTCTCTGAATGGCATGCCTATTCAATGTGGTCTAATATGTATAGGGCGCTCCCATCTCCCAGTGCTTCCCGTCTTCGCGACAGATACCCACTGCACTTTAAAACGTATTGAAGCATACCACTCATCCACCATCATCGCTGCCTGCACGAACAAACCGTTGCAAAGTCCACTAAAAAACCATTGATTTGCTGATAGCGATCGGCTATCGCGTCTCTAATGGTAAGGTCTTTCAACGACTAGCCTACGTGGTTTGGAGCACAGCTACGAATCGAATGAGTCATGTATGGGGGGGGGGGTGGTGAAACTGGAAGAACGGACGGCACTGCATTCAGTGCAGATTCATCGTCGAGCAACGTCCCTAGATGGGGAACAGGTCTTATGGTTAGTTGAGAGCGTGGAACAGAACAGCGAGCAAGGAAAGCATGCGCTGTGGCAGCTCCTGGAAAGGCGGCTAATGTAGTTGTTCAGGAACCTACGCACAAAACGCCGTTCTGGTCTAAAAATCGAATTTTAGACCAAGTTTTGGAGCGAAGTTGGTTCCGCAGAAGAATAAAACGAAACTTTACTGGCAGCCAGATTGGTCGCGCATTCCATTTGCGGTGCGCGGTGCAATGAACTTCACGCAGTACTCAGGAGAGATTCCCCGACCGATCCAGAAGGATACGCCACGCGTTAAAATTTTACATGATATCATGGCTAGTGGAGCGGCTCACAAAAATTCTGCATCTCATACGGGTTGAAATCGAACGATGTTCGCGAAGAAAGCGTTTCAACCAGCCTCCTAGAGAGACTCACCATGGGAAATCCGCGAATAAAATAGAGATTAGAGAAAATGTTTTAAAAATTACAAAGTAAAACAAGCCATGTCGAGAAGGTGGGCAGCATTGGAAGGCGGGAGCACGCCAACCAATATTAACAGCAGACAATCTGAATGGCACCCCCTCGCTGCGGACTGATAGGCTGGCGCTTTCGCGCCTCCCAACGCTGTCCACATTCGCGACATGAATCATTGAAACTTGTTGAAAATGAATAAAATTTCGGAAATTAACGTTAGCACCATCGACTGCAAAAAGTACATAAATAAGGGTAACGGTAAAGGATAAGGACGGCGCTACTCAACCCCTTTTAGGATGCGCTATGCATTACAGTTTTACACGATGTCACGGACATGTTTGCAACTGCTGGCGGGGGTAACTCATAAAACACTCTATTTACATCTCATATAGGGGTTGAAATCGAACAATGTTCGTACAACCGGCGTTTCGAACAGTCCCCTAGGAGCGTTTAGAGTACAAGCGATGCGCGAGGCATGTAATAATAAGCGCCCATCGATTAATCGATTAATCGCGTAGTGTGATCGATATGGGAGCTCATCGATACATCGCATCGCGCGTCGCGTGCACACTAAACGCTATCTTAGAGAAATCCACCAATGGAAAAGCGAGAATAAAATAAAATAAAAATAGCCGTATCGCGAAGGAGGGCAGCGTTGGGATGTGGGAGCACGCCAACCAATCATAACCAGGCAGAGCACCAAACGAACACACATCAGCCAATCAGAGCAGTGACCTCTCTGCATGTCACCATACTGCTGCGGAATAATCGGCTGGCGCGTTCAGGCCTCCCAGCGCTGCCCACATTCGCGACATGCACCATTCAAACGTATTAAAAACAAAAACATAAAAAATAACGCTATAATTTGAAAAATAATTAAATTAGCGAAACCAATTAAAAAGGCAATGATTAGCGAACAGAACGAAGGGAATAAAGGCATAGAGTAGAATATCGTCCTGTCGTCGTATAATGAGCGCTGGGATGTGGACCGTATAAAGCGAATGTGTGAAAATTGGTTACACCTTACAGCTCCTTCAGCTTGGCCAGCAACCGAACTAAAGTGTGCACACAGGGCAACATCCCGACAAGTACCAAAGTTACCTGCTGTTGAAAACGGACCAGTAGACCGCCAAATGAAGTCTTGTTAGAGGACAGATAGGAATCAATGCCGAAACGGCAACACAATAGAAGTCCAAGTGCACCAGGGGCCAGATCTTGTTCCGGCGGATTTTCGGGAGACTGAAACTCCGATTGGACACGAATCGACGACGACCATACGCTCTGAACGGTCGCTCAATAAATCACCGAACAATCGGTTTTCGGCTGTCGTGTCAGCAGAACACATCGCTCAGTTGACGCTGACAGGCAGGAAGTGAACTCTTTGGTCCGAGAGATGGAAGCCGACTCAGGCTTGCATTTGAACTGACTTCTTCAGCATACTCGAGGAAACGTTCTACTAAGGCCCGTGTGAAGAAGTAAAGAAGAATTCATACCTAACCCTAACAAGAAAAGGTTCGCAACTCAATGTGAGCTTTTGCGCCATGCTATTTTGACAGGATGTAGGGCCGTGTGAGCGGAGTCCAGAACCCCAGTTAGTTTTTGCTGAATGTTTTTTAAAGACCGGAAAAGAGATGTGAAACATGTGCGCAACAATCATCAACCCCTATGACAACCCACGATCGGTGGCACAGTCGGTAGGAGTGCCGCCTCGGCGGGCTATTGAGTTCGAATCCGTGTACTGCCAATATTTTTGCACATATTAGGTTGGAAAAAAAGTCTCTTCACACTTCGAATTTTTTTTTACCCTTCCCCTTGTAAACGCACTAGCCAATGTTGATTGCTGATTTCGTAATCCTATCACACTTGTCTACCGTTCGCACGCGGACACAGGTTAAGACTCTTCTTGTAATTCGTTATCCACCCAATCTTCCGAACTCAATGCCAGATCTACCTCATGGCCGTTTTCAGCACGGCATTCTTCATGAATTCATTAAAGAATCCACAGCACGTCAGGCAGCAGACCAAATTAACCATATACATGGCTTGGGATTTACTACTCATCGCGCCTGTTATGAGTGGTTCGGAAAGTCTTTAAAAGGAGATTATTCACTGAGGGCAAAGCATGTTCAGGAAGGCCAACTGGATTGGACGACAGTGAACTACACCATCTTCTTCGTACCGATAGTTGGCAGACGACACGTCAGCTGGCAGAGAAGCTCGAAGTGTCTCATAGGATAGTAGGAATCCATCTGAAGAATCTTGGCTTTCATGGAAATTTGGAGCTTGGATTCCACATGCCCTGTCAGACACTCAGAAAGGTCGACGGCTCTCCATCGCTGTTTCTCTTCTGTCCAGATAAGGAAGAAAATCGTTTCTTCCGCGGATTGTGACAGGCGAAGAGTCCTGGGTTCTGTGTGCCAACTTCCGAGGAAAAGGCAATGGGTACAAAAGGGAGAGAGCCCTAAGTCTGATCTCAAGCCCAATGTTCACGAAAGGAAGATTTTCTTGAGTGTTTGGTGGGATATCAGAGAAGTGATTTATCGGCAAACTCTCAGAAGTGGAGAGACACTTACTGCTGTCACATACTGCGGCCAACTCCACAAAGTCGTCGCAACTCTCTAAGAAAACAGGCCGGAGAAGTCGAAGGTGATGATCCTGCATGACGATGCAAAACCACATGTTGCAAGACTCACAAGAGAAACAATAAAGGAGCTGGGCTGGGAGGTAATGTCACATCCACCGTATAGCCCTAACCTCGTTCGTGCCGACTACCATCTCTTCCATGCTTTCAAGCAAGAAATTGGAGAGAAATATTTTGGAACTGATGAAGACCTCAAAAATTGGATTCATCAATGGTTCGACTCCAGAACTGCAGTCTTTTAAGCGAGAGGAATTGGAAAATTACCCAGTCTTTGGAGAAGTGTAGTGGGACAAAATAGAGTTTATCTCAGTTGATTTGACTTTGTAGTTGTGAAGTAATAAATCTTTGAAAAAAATGAAAAGACTTTTTTTCCAGCCTAATATTAGTTTGTTGCTATTACGCTTTCTCAAGATCGCAGGAGTCAATTTTAGCCCACCAGTGCTTACATCAAACCAAGGCTGTCTATTTGCGCCTTCATAAGTGCTAGTTTTTCAACGACGCGTATCTGCACGACTACCATATCATACCGTACCACCAATAATACCGCAGCTGCACACAATTTCACATACCTTAGGTTTTAATATTACGAATCCAAGCCATATCTTTACGGAAGCGTAACAAAAATGTCGTTCTCACCTGAAAGTGCTGTCGGCCGACTACTTTCCACCTTTGCACCGGATTTCAAAGTTAGCACATATAATAAAAGCAGAACCTAAGAGAAGATGGAGATTGTTCCTCACTGGCTTTTGTAAGATGCTCCTGATGTGACAAACGCTTTTGTGCACTTGTTTCATATAGCTTTGTCCCAAAGCTATAGAATAAAAAGAAAGGGCAATAAGACTACTTTCAGATAAATGATATGGTGCAGATACGGTTTGTTGAAAAACTAGCTCACATGAAGACGCAAACAAACAGCCTTGCTTTATTTTAAGCATTGATGATCTATAATTGACTCCTGTGATCATGAGAAAGCGTGATAACAACAAACTAATATGTGCAAAAATATTGCAGTACGCGGACTCGAACTCAAAAGCCCGCCGGTGTGCTTCTATGAGGCGGCACTCCTACAGACTGCACCACCGGGCACATCTCGAACGGTGTCATAGGACTTGGTGATTGTTGCGCACACATTTTTCCACCTTTTTTCAGGTATTCGTTCAACAAAAACTGACTGAAATTCTGGGCTCCACTCACACCGTCCTTTGTACATCCTGTCAAAATAACATTGCAAAAGCTCACTATCAGTTGGAAACCTTTCCCTGTAAGTATTATACATATACAGGGTGTTTCAAAAAAAAAACGTAAGCACTGTTTGAAACGTGATAAGTTCGCTCTCAGTAAAGTTACTGAGAAAATTGAGGGCTCATATGAAAGCTTAAGAAAATAGAGATTTTCTGGCGTACGAGCGGCATGGAATGCGCAATACATTCGTCTGAAATTTTGCATTTTACACTCGATTGATTGATTGTGTGTTTGTTATAATTTCTTCACAAAATAGTCGTATCCATCGATTTGTGCTCCTTTTAAGGTTTAAAGCTTAAAAACACACCATGGTTTGAGGAAAATGCAGGGCATCCTGAAAAATGCAGGTACTTTTGGGATAGTTCTAACAATGTTGCTAGTAAAGCTTTTGAAGACGTCTAAGACTCATATGAAAGCACAGAGTAACGAAATTTCTGCGGCGGGTAAATAGAAAGGATTGCGTGATGTACCCCCCCCCCCCCCCGCCACGAAACCTTGAATTTCCGACTTAATTGATTGTGCATGGGCTGAGTGCTTCTTACAATCTTGTTACTTTGGCCACATTGACCTGTGCTGTGGTTCTTTTAAGGTTTAGATCTTGAAAATCACCTGAAAAACATGTGACCTGTGAGTTTATTGATTACACAATTTAAGTATGAGCAGGAGCTCCATTCTCCAAGACGGATTCTGTGGACTGATGGAGCGGTATTCAATCTGATGGAAAGGTTAATCGGCATAAATGCAGCTATTGGGTGACGGAAAACGTTAAAAGAAGCACAGCACAGGCTAATCTGGCCAAAAAGAAGCACAGCACAGGCTAATCTTGTAATGAGCATTTAGCCCGTGCACAATCCATCGAGTCTGAAATGCCAGGATTCAGGCGGGGGCATGGCACAATCTTCACTATTTACACGTCGCAGAAATTTCGTTACCCTGTGCTTTCATATGAGTCTCAGACGTCTTCAAAAGCTTCACTAGCAGCAATGTTAGAACCTTTCAAATATTACCCGCATTTTTTGGATACCCTGCATTTTCCTCAAATCATGGTGTGTTTTTAAGTTTTAAATTTTAAAAGAAGCATAAATGAGTCGATACGACTACTTTGTGAAGAAATTACAACAAGCATCCAAGCGAAACACAATCAAACGACCGTAAAATATAAAATTTCAGACAAGTTCATGGCACATTCCATGCCACTCGTATGTCAGAAAATTTCTATTTTCTTAAGCTTTCATATGAGCCCTCAACTTCCTCACTAACTTCCCTGTGAGCGAAGTTATCACGTTTCAAACAGTGTATACATTTTTTTTGAGACACCCGATTTATAGAGCTTTAGCTAACAGTAAGGCCGGGTTGGCTTCTGAAGCCAAAAAATAGGTCTCTGCTCAAGGCTTCAGATTACATTAAAGCTAGGAAAAACCGGCTCTCAACCCTTTCGGATACTATTGACCTTTCAATGAGCGTGAGATGAAGCCAGACAAATACTCGAGAAAGCCAAATATTATGAAGAGCGTATTGTTTGCCTAAAAAATCGAAGTGAAACAGTGACAGGGACCAGTAGCTTTCGACTGTCAAAAAGCTCAGACTGACAAATGGAAGAGACTTTTCAGGGCTGTAGGCCAGAAATATGACTTGTATAAAAGGATCACACATTGCAATGGTCAAACACCGATCGAAATCCCTGGGCGATGTTAGAGAGCAGGAACGAGAAAAAGCAAAAAAAAGAGAAGAAACGAGAAGATAAATGAAATGAATGGAATGGCAGAATGAAAGCAGACACCGTCGCGAGTGTGTGTTCATAGTCCGAGACGGCATCGGCAAGAACGACTGGTCAGATGTCAGGGCGATCGTTCAATATACTCCATTTTCAGGTCGAATTGGGCAATCTTCTAATCGAATTAGACAATTTTTAAACCAAATTTGGTACTTCTTAGTCAAACTGGACATTATTCTAAGCTGGCCTAAAACTTTTAAAACGAAAGCGAGGTTTTCCAAATTGAAATGAGCTTCTGACAAGTCAAAGCAAAGATTCTAAGATGGTTAGAACAATTTCTCTTCAAGGAAAATTCGGTTTAATTTTTTTCGAATTTTTTAGTAGACCTGCCCGAATGAGTCCAGTAGTTTTATAAAATTTTTGTTTTTTGAAAAAGAATATTAAATTAAACTTTTTCAAAACACGACAAAGCAGCAATCATTTATCGCATTGAAAAAACCGGATTACGCCATGCACTCGAAAAGCTCTCCGAGATTTTTATTTGATTGATAGTGTAAATGCCCCTTACATGAAGCACCAAAGTGAGAATATGTTTGTTTTTTTCACAATTGATTTTGTTGTATCGTTTATAGGTTGAAGCCCTATGTAAACAGCAATTTTGCTGTCAACTGAATAAAAATCGTAACTATCGCGACTTTCTCGCGATCATAGGACAATTCGTGGTATAGTGGGATATTGTAAAAGAATTTTCACTTTCAGCTTTATCAGATTGTTGAGCTATGCAAACAAAAACTTCTTATAAAAGAGTCACATAGAAAAAATCACATGGCGCCAATCTCAAGTTCCTTTTCTATTCTTCATTTTAATCTCTTGTAAGATGTTACTAACATGCTCTATTGTGTATTGTACTTGTACAAAATACGGTTTTGGTTTAATTACCCAAGTTTGAGGTAAACTGTGACGAACGACTGGTGTATGTGTGTGTGTGTACCGAAGGACATAAACTGAACCACCTACAATCTAGCTTAGCGACGTTTTGGACATCTGCATGGCGCAATCTTTCCTTTGGCATTAAAAATTGCCGCCCTCCTGCTCTTTAAAACACGCTATAAGTCGTTATTTTTCCACAAAAAAGGGAACATTATAAAATTTTAAACAAAGTGTTCACTTCTTGGGTACCTGAATTAAAAATTCAAAGGAATCATACTAAAATTTTGCTCGTACAAAAACAAAAAATTATTCCAACCCTTTTGGAGAGCATTTAGCCTAATGTAGAAGAAGATTATTAAGATTTGAAAGAGTTCGTTTTGATTTCAAAAGTTTTAGGCTAGCTTAGAAAAGTGTCCAATTTGATTCGGAAAGTGTTCAATTCGACGAGAAGATTGTATAAATCGATTCATAAGATTTGCATGAGCGACTCAGCCTCTTTCTCTTTCCCGTTGCTAATTATGAACAGGTCCTAAGATGCCAAGGTAGGTCGCAGCAGAAATAAAACTCACCCGATAAAAGATTACCTCTGAAGTCTAAAGCAGAGCTTTCAGGTAACTGAACAATGACACGCTGTAAAAACCAGCGAGCACAATACAGTGCAGCAATAAAATAGCTTCTTCTTCTTCTTCTTCAGCGTTTGCCCCGCATCGTGGCGGGGTCCGCTATGCAGCAATAAAATATTAGGTTGTAACGAAATAAATGGCACTGAACCACTGTAAATTTAAACAGTTAATATCTCGGCTGTAGGCAAGTTTATTAATCGAAGTAAAAACCTTCTGATTCTACACACCTTTGCCAACGTGACACAAGCTTTCTTATCCCAGTAGCATAAAAATCAAAAGTTCTGGAATTGACGAAATCTTCGAAGGCACTTTCGGCATCCTGTTGGTATTTGAATATTTTCCCTATCAAGAAGTCGCCAAGATGCTTGAAGAAATGGTAGTCTGTTGGGGAGAGATCGGGAGAAAACGGAGGATGTGGTAGAGTTTCAATGCTCAGCTCATTCAATTTCTGCAACGTCATTCGGGCTACATGGGGGCGAGCATGGTCGTGCAGAAGGAGAACTCGCCTTCGGTTTACCAAGGCCGGCCGGATATCCTTCAACTTGTTCATCATTTCTTCAATTTCAATGCAGTACTTCTCTCCCGTGATGGACTCACCGGGAGGGAGGAAGCTGTGGTGAATAATTCCCAGCGAACACCACCATACTGTCACCATTACTTTCTTTTGGTGCAATTCCGGCTTCGCAAAAATCTTGGGGCTCTCATCGCTGTCCACCCACTGTGCCGATCGTCGCCTGTTGTCGTACATTATCCATTTCTCGTCACAGGTTACGATGCGATCAAGGAATGGGTCCGTTTCGTTCCGTAGAAGCGGTACAGACGAGATCTCACATCGTCGGTTTCTTTGCTCCTCAGACAGCTCGTGAGGCACCCATCTCTCCAGCTTTTTGGTCTTTCCAATTTCCTTCAGATGCCGGGCAGCTGTGTTGTGACTGACGTCAAGAACCTTCGCTATCTCCCTGGTACCTTTGTGTAGATCCTCCTCTACCACATCTCTCAGCTTGTCCTCATCAACATCACTATGCCTCCCACGACCTCCGTGTTCTTCCAAGCTCTCATCTCCATTCCGGAACTTCTGATACCAACGATACGCCGTCCGAATTGTGGAACATCCTTGACCGAATGCGGCGTTGATCTTCTCGTCCGCCTCCTTAGCTGTAGTGCCCAGCTTGAATTCATACAAGTAAATGCCTCGGATTACCCTTTTGTCCATCTGCAAAAAAGTCAATAAAACTCTAAAGTTTTCCCACTTTTACATAGAAAATTTGGTACTCACCGATAGAGCAAAGTTTGCGCTTTTAAATGATATGCCACATGTTACGGTTTGTTCTTGATCAAACGCGTAAAGACGCGCCAAAAAATGGCGCGAGCCAGTGCCATTTAATTCGTTACAACCTAATAGCACTAATTACAAAAGGAACTGCAGGATCTTGCCACTTTGAGCGCTTATTTTGCTTGTTTGGCGATTTCATTGGTGTTCCGGTGCACCCTCGGGTGCAATTAAACGAAAAATAAAGTTATTTTAGGTGCACTGTCACTGTTACCATATAGCGGTATGGCAGCGAGATCCCGCAGTAATTGCCTGATCTGGACGAGTTTACCCGTGAGCAACTCGTCCAAGGCCGCATAGGATGATAGGCTGGTAGGGCAAGCATCATGATTGGGTATCTTCCTTCTCTGAGAACTTGTCGTCGGCAGAGTCAAACATAAATGCCGACATCACTTTTTCACAGTTAGAACCGTTTCCTTCCTTGAGGTGATCCACAAGAAGCACAAAATCTTATTTAGCCCTTAACACTTAAAAAAAAACTCAGATCAATTCAATTCTAGACTCCTGATACGTCAAATGTAATCCATTTACATCCTCGTCCTCCCTTCTTTATTCATTTGTGTGTCGACTTTCTTGAATAGCTCATTTCAAATCAACAGGTCGTTAAAATAATTGATTTTGCGGCTGTTGCTGTCGGTGGTGTCTTGTTACCACTGTCTTATCTTTGTTCTTTGGCTTTGTTAAGTATGTATTATGGAATTACACAAGGTAACTTGTGTAAAAAATATATAAACGCTTTTAATCTGTTTTCCTTCTAAGTATATTAAAAAAACAGATTAAACCCGTTAAAAAAGGTAATCACCACTACACCGCTATTTCTCGGCAAGCCTCGCAGATCGAGAAGATAAAGCCATCGCAACAAAAAAAAAAATGCAAACAAGTGTACGGTGTTTGATCAAGGCAAATGGAACAAGCAGTAAGACCGCCAGCCATGTATACCGACGTATACAGCCGGCTGGACGAGTTGTTGTGGGCGTGGCCGAGGGCGTTCCCAGCTCGCGATTGCGCCTACCGAGGCAGTGACGGGTTATGCACGTAATTCGATGCCTTTTCATACAATATACAAGCGTTCGCTGCTGGACTGCTACCAGAAAGTTCCGAAGACATGACGATTGAGGCGGAGACGTCCATTGCTGAGAATAGCACTGTGAGGACGAGTGAACGGGAGCTCCTTATATCCCCAGCAGGACGTGCTGTGTCGTGACGTTCGCCACGCTCCATCACGACTCTTCAAGGGCACACACGCTGGGAGGCGCACTGGTTCCGCCGCGCAGGAAATACGGTCGCGCGCACGCGCCGCGACGCACTATAAACGCCTTCCCGCGCGCACCCGGCAGTCTCCGGCTTCGTCGTCGCTCCGAGCGGTCGGTCCGCTCTCCGCTCCGGCACTCCATCGTCAGCGCAGTGTCCACACCATCAGGATTTCGACTCGACAGGCCGCGCAGGACTCCAGGACGACCAGGACAGGACGCGCAGAGACGACTACAGAAGTAACCGCAGAGACCGACCGAGCCACCGCCCTCGTGAGCGCAGGCTCCAGGGTAGGAGCGAGGAAGGATCTGCGGCTTGCGCTTGGGGCTGAGCCGTATGTAAGCTGGCGGGGCTCAGCCTTAACTCGTAGGCATTGTCCTCCATACTGATGTGCATTGTCTGTGTATGTTGGGTTGATATGAAGTATGATGTCTGATGCGCACTGTCATGTGACTCGAGAGCGAGGGAAGGGTTATTCTGAGCGCAGTGGCAATACTGCAGAAGGTCGGCTGGGTCAATTGTATCACGCGAGTGATGTGAAGATGGGCGAGAGTCGCCGGGAGGCCAGTGCAGGTGCAGTCCGCGGAAAGATCCTAATAACATCTGCATTGGTATGAGGTGGGCTAAGTCGGGGCAACAAGGGCCTCACCCTTACGTGGCAGGTTAGGTAAGAGCTAGCGCGCATAGGTAAGACCTCGACTCCGGTTGTGCCTCACACGTGGCCTCGGGTTGAGGGCCGCACGAGTTCTACCACCGGTGCAGCGGACTCACCCGGGGCACGACATGCTGATTTCGATGGGCGGACTCAAGTGTAATAAAGCTGACGTCAAGCTGTTGTAAATATACTTGAATATTTTGGAAAAATTAAAGTATAATATTTACGTATATTTAGTTGAGGAAGCAGTTTCTTCCTTGACTGATTATTGATTGACTTGTGAAGTTGGCAATGGAATTGTAGATTTGATTCTGTTAAGACTGCAGAGCTTATTAGCTGATCAGTCCACATTTCCTTGGGTGGTAGGTGGAAGTTGGGAAGGCCCACTAACTGCTATAGACAGTTATCTGACTCCTTGTTTCCGGTTCCACTATATGTCGAAGGCTTCTTCTAGCTTGTCGTCTTGGTCGGAAACGGCGCTTGTCCCGCTATTGTATAGATCCTATTCGTTGTCCTTTTTTCATCCATTCTTCGCTTCAAATTTGCTACGGTTAGGTGGTTAGTTGAGAGGAAAAGTTCCAAGTCAAAAAAAAATTTCCGTCTGCGATGGGCTGTATGTATTCGTATTTTTAACTGAACTGAAAACGAACTTTGGATCTATCCTAGTCCGGGGGCCACATAAATAAGAAGTATTATATGTAACTAATCCATTTGAGACTTACCGAGTGGCTCCTACAGAACAACATTTAAACCTAAACAAGAAAAGTCGCGAGGAAAAAAACGAAAAAACACATTTGTTGCGGTTGTAAGCAGGCAGAGTTGTGTGCCCTCCTCACCATGGTAGACCCTGGTTATAACATGTCAGCCGGCGGTCAGCACGCGGCATGCCTCCATTCCGTCGCTCTTTGCCCACCGAGATGGTTGTAAGCCGGGGCGATTTGTTATTTTTATGTTTGTTCGTTCGATTTTTAGTCGCGTTTAGGTTTCATTTCGTTCTCTAAGAGCCGCTGGGTAAGTTTCAATTTATTTTGTTACCTATTTTTTAGTTATGTGGCCCCCCGGGCTAGGATAGATCCCGAACTTTTTGCTCCAGCTACACAAGATTTGATTTTCTTTACAAAGCATATTCAAAATACCAAACTATTCATACTGTCCTTTAAAACAGGTACTCCCACGTCTTGCACTAAAACAGGTACTATCACGTCTTTTTAATTTGCAAGGAAAGTTTTCAACCGAATAAGTAATTTTTCAGCTGTTCACTGTCTATACTTTACTTTTTTATGTGATGCTAGTTCGTTCGCTATTTGAGAATTATAAGGTAGTAACTATGGCTCTCGTACGGTCCCGCAACGAACGCCTGTGTGCAGTGCGAAAAACTCGTTACTACGGCAGATTTAGTTGAGATTTAGCTGAACCCATTCAACGCTTCATCATCTAATGGAGACAAATAGTTTGAGTAAACATGGAAAACATAGTCGGAGTACTTTCACTTAAAAAACACCAGTTAGTCGGAACCATAGGTCCTAGAACAATGGCAGATGTTTAGTTTGCTCCAGTGCTAACCAGCTAATCGTTAGGATGCCGAGCTAATTGTGTATAAGAACGACTGGAATCAGTAAAAGCATAAACAAGAAGGTGGTGAGTACACAACTTAATCACAGAAAACGGATCTATCCTAGTTGGGAGGGGCACTTCTCTGTGACTTTCACAACGGCTACAAACTTGGGCGTAAAGCGGCTCGGGAGGGGGTTGCCTTATATTTAATGGTTTTCGGGCTTCGTGAGAAGGCATATGAATGTCCAATTACATCAGAAATAGCCTAACACTGTTCGGAAAGGGCTAGTACACGGTAGTGTTGATAAACATTCTCAATTTCATGCAAAGTAAAGTATGCATGCAACTTTGGAGCTGCCCGACATGGTGACCCCTTCTCCCCCCCCCCCCCCCCCCCCCCGAGCCGTTTAGCGCCCAAAATTCGAAACGAACTTTTTACTGAAGCGATGAAGCGAGACACTATGAAAACTGTACGGACTCTTGCAATTCCTAATCCTGAAGAGCTCACACTGTTCCGATCTGTTTCGCGTTTCTAGTGGTGACCCCCCCCCACCGACTAGGATAGACCCAGGAAACCAACAAACTGGATCGAAAATGGCGAAAAACAAACGAAGGAATAAACCACAAATCGCCATGCAAAACGGTAAAAAGAAACCGTAGACTCACCGAAATTCGGTCCTCCGCAGCCTCGCCATTGATCGACGGCTATGGACATTAGAGAATAAAACGTGGAATATTAGTGAAATTAGTAAAATTCAATCAATACTGACTGAGGCAGTCGTCTAGCGACGATGGATGATCACGCGCCAAACATTGATTCAGTCGCAGGGCACGGCAAGATCAAGGGCTAAAGGCTGGATTCAGCACGCTTAGGCCGGCTTCAGAAGGCAGCCTAGCCAGCGTTTCTCAAGCAGAATATCCTACCTTGAACTTTTTAATCGATAACGTCAAATTATTACATAAAACAGTGGTCAAGAAGGTTAATTCATATCCTAATTTCTATAAGAAACGATCAAGTATCATATCGTCGACAAAGCAAAGGTGAAGATCTATCCACTATAAACTTCCGCTTATCGGCCACGGGGTTGCCGTTGGAAGAATGGTTTAAGGGGCAAGAATGTCACTATCCGTCCATGCGGCGTGCCATAATAGCCCATTAGGGCTCGTTTATACTTCGACGCCGAGCGACGCGACGCCACGTCCACATTGATCGAACGACGCGATCGATCAATTTGGCCATTATACGTGCCGTCGCGTCGCGCGGCGTCGGAAGTATAAACGGGCATTTAGGCGCTGGTCGTCCAGGAAGCGACGAGAATCGGGTCCGTCATTCAGACTCTGACAAGGAGGTCAACTAGGTGTTTTATTTCTTGTTTGAACTATTTTACCTTGTATAGCGAACAGAAAAAGATCACGGGATTGTTGATGTACTCTTCAGAATTTTTGGAATTTTCGTTGTATTCAGATCCAAAGGCCTGTTCATACTTCACGACGAGAGTAGCGAGAGCGATTGGTCGGCCAGGAGAATCTTACGTATCGACATTTCCAAGCGAACGCCCAGCGTAAATCGATACGTATGATTTGCCTGGCCGAGCAATAGCTCCCGTCACTCGCTCACGTCCCGAAGTATGAACAAGCTCTAACAGTAGGGCTAGGCTTATTTACTTGGAATTTTCAAGGACTAGACCTGTCAAAATGTTAACGCCACTTAGTGTTCCGAGTCTGAGTTCGGTACAACGTTCAAGGACATGGAGATGATTCTCAAAGCAACAGCTTCGACAAACTGAGGCAAAATGTAGATATAGAAGTCATCAAAATGCCAAGTACTGGAAGACTTCCTCTATCAGGAACAACAGAGGAACTCGATGTAAACTCCGATTGCTCAGGCTTTTCGAGTAATCGTGTCTTACCATTAATTTAGTACATAGTTACTTTTATGAAGTTATCTCTCTGCCTATTAGCTGTCCTTGTGGTTAGTACTTCATTGCTATTTAGTTACTGTATGCGTAATATACCATTTTCACGTCGAATTGGACACTCTTTTCAGCTAACATAAACCCTAGTTTGTACTTGCGCCGCCACGCGGCGCAACACTGCGATTGGCGCACATATCGATTTTTCGCGCCGTCCGATCGATATATATTCCGATCATGGTGCCGTGCGGCGCAGCGCCGCAACTACAAACCAGGGCTAAGACTTTTGAAATCAAAGCGAACTCCAAATCGAAATGAGACTCACCAAAAATGTTGGAATAATTTTTTTGTTTAGGGAAAATTTTACTACAACTTACTTTGGAGTTTTAATTCACTTCCCACCTAATAAGAGAACACATAATTTGAAATGTTATGAAAATTTTATTTTTATTTCAGGAAAAACAATGATTAAAAACTTGTTTTGAAGAGCAGGAAAGCGGTCATTTTCTGTTGCCAAAACAGGGATCGCGCCATGACCCTGTTCGAAACTTCGCGACTTTTATTCGATTGATTGCAAAACTTCTATCTGCAGCAGTCTCACACCTCCAAACGCGTGCAACATAAACAATTGTAAAAAAACACGCATATCCTTATTTTTATGCTGCATAAAAGCAGTATGTACGCTATCAATCAAATGAACATTGCGACTTACTTTTCGAGTGCATGGCTCGATCCACTTTTTTAATGCACTACATGTTTGCTGCTTTGCTGCAAAACAAAAAAAAACAAAGCAAAAAAGCACAAAGGTAAGCTAATAAAATCAAAAAAGTGGTACCAAATTTTTCTTGAACAAAAATTTGTTTTAACTATCTTCTGTAGTTTAACTTGCCTAAAGATTATTTCGATTTGGAAGAGTTCGCGATGATTTCAAAAGTCTTCGGCTGGCCTAGAACAGTGCCCAATTTGCTTTGAAAAGTGTCCAATTCGACGTAAAAATGGTATAAATGTCACTCGCTGTCTTGTCACATTTTTTAGACACTTTTCGCTGTTCATTTTTCATATTAAACTAAAGATTCTCTGAAATGGTTAGAATATCTTTTTGCTGAAGGGAAATATAGAATGTCCATCTTTAAAATTTTTGAATTCACCTGACCAAAAAGGGAAACACACCGTTCGAAAATCTCAGAATAAAAAATGCAAGAAAAAATTATATAATATTAAACATAATAATATAATATATAATAGTATAGTGCTTATAATTGCTTATAACTAAGTCTAAAAAACAGAAAGGTAACAATTTCAGCTTATTAAAAAAAGCGGGCGCCCCGTTTGGCTCGTGGGGTGCTTTATTTGATTGATAGTTTAAATTCTAGTTACTTAAAGCAGCAAACTGGAGATATGTATGTTGTTGTTGTCCAAGTGTTTTCGTCGTATCGATGACAAGCATGTAATTCCACGCAAACAAATTCTGCTATCAATCAACGGAAAATCCCAGCGTCCTGGGCGAGTTCATGGGACGATCTTTTTCTCCTGAGGTCGTTGAGGAATTGCGGTCTTTCCACTTTTGAAACAAGTTCTCGACCATTAATTCTCCATAAAAAATAAAATTTTTACGAAACTCCAGGCAGTGTTTGCATAATGGAACAAGTGAATTTAAAAACTTTTTAAGGAAAGTCATACTAATTTTTCGTTGGGCAGGAATTTTTTAGGTTGTCCCATTAGTCCTTGCAGTTTTTTTTCAACGATTCACTGCAGATTTCGCCGACAGTCTCTTGCATAGAGCTGCATAGCTTTCGAAAGGGAATGATCTGCTCTATCAGAACATGTATTGCATTTCTTTTTGTTTGATGACAATGTTCTGTACTACAAGAATATGTGCTGGCCCTATTTTCTCACTTGTCCTTTATTGATTTTTAGGCCATCTAATTGGGACGTCCGACTTTCCCGTCCGAATTTTTACCAAAACTCCGGTTCTGTGGTTCAACTTTTTGCTTGGTGCTATATGTTGTTTGGAAGAGGATGTCTTGCTCAGTAAGAAATTGTGTCGCGTTTATTGGCTCACACTGATTTCTGTCGAATATCAACAACTGAAGAAGAAGAAGGAGTTGTTGGTGGAGACGATTATTCTCTTTTTGGCATTTTGTTGATATTCAATAGAGATCAATAAACGCGACACATATTCTTATAGAGGAAGACATTTTCTTTCGAATGACATATCACACCAACCCAAGAAGTCCAACCACAGCGCAGGAGCTGTCGGCAGAAATAACCAACCTCCTTCGGACGACCCAATTTGATGGCCTAAAAATCAATAAAGGACAAATGAGCAAATAGCACTAACACATATTCTTGTAGTACAGAACATTTTCTTCTAAATGCTCGAAAAAACTGCGCAAAAAATTACAAACCTAAGCGGAGAGAACAAGTGCGCAAATGGCTACTTTTTCACTTTTCACTTCAACGACCTAAAAATTGACAAAATTCATGATGAAAAAAGAAATGCAATAATGTTCTGATAGAGCAAGTCATTCTCTTTCGAATGCTATGCAGCGCTATGCAAGAGACCGCCGGCGAAATCTGCAGTGAATCGCTGAAAAAACGGCGAAGACTTATGGGACAACCTAATATTTTAACACGTTCAAAACGTTCCCGGGTCTGAAGAAAGGTGGCGAAACGAACGCATTATTTTGCTGAAATTTATTCGTTCTAATTTTTCATTTCATTTGAACGGACATCGGCATCCGTTCATAGTTCTGTCGCGCCTCAACGCGACTTCATTCAGAACAGAGCAAGTGTCGCTTAGAGGAAAGTACAGAAAACAAAGAAAACACGACGATGATGAAGAGAAATTACTCAAGAGAACACCAGAAGTGGGACGACGCTCTTAGGCGTTCCGATGTGAGAACGGCCTTCGACCTATACTTTTGTCACGGCCACGCCGTCACTATGAACTAAAATCGGAGCACCAAAGCCGGTTCATAGTCTCCTCTTCACAGTGTTTGATGGCGGGAAAAGAAAGAAATAAGCATTCCTTGGATGCTAGACCGATAACGCGTCGCTCCAGTCGATCGCGCGTGACGCGCATATTGATCGTTGTCGCTAGTGATTGGAGCGCGTACTATGAACAGGGGCAAGGTTGTCCGTCGCATAGAATGACGGTATTCTACACGATACAAAGTCTTGAAGTGCCAAATAATCCACAGAGCTGCGAGAGAATGGCAATCCTAACGGGAATGACGATCCCCAGATCCGGGAAGGACTACTCAAGGATGCGGCTAGCTCCAGGTTCGTGGAGGCCATTAGTATTGCGCGGACGCACGCACAAATGAGGACAATGACAAACTCACGAATTAATTCAACTTATTATTTATTTATTTATTACATGGCTAAAATCCATGTGAAGAACAATATAATTAGAAACAGTATACAACGACATCCACACGACATTGGCCAACGATCCAGACCAAAGTGTGATAGAATGATTAGAAAGTACATGCGATAGCAAACACCCGGAGAATGAAGAATAGAAAGGAGAACAGACCAAGAGGGACTCTGCCACAAGATCTCGTTATGTCCTAGAAATATTTATGAATCGACTTGCATTCGTAATAAATGGCTTCAGGTTGTACGGAATAACTGAGTTTTTGGCAAGTTTCATATAATCCGAACCTGCTCTATTGACAAAAAAAATCATGTCGAATTGAAGATTTTGCAGTACTTAGTGAAAGCTTCTCTTCTCCACCTCGGGTTCTAGATGGTCTCACTATGAAGAAGTCACGTATATCAAGTCCACAGAAACCATGGAGAATTTTGTGTACCATTACGAGGTCGTATATTCTTCGTCTGTATGAAAGTGTCTGTAGCCCAAGTTGTTTGTTTCTAGTATCACTGCTGGGAATAGCATGGTAATCAAAGCCACATTTCCTAACAAATAGTTTTCTAGTGAAGCTATTTTGGACTTTTTCAAGTCGAAGTATATTTTTCTTCTTAACTGGATAAA
Organism: Heligmosomoides polygyrus bakeri; assembly: GCA_947359475.1. NCBI lineage: Eukaryota > Metazoa > Nematoda > Chromadorea > Rhabditida > Heligmosomidae > Heligmosomoides > Heligmosomoides polygyrus. The sequence goes on along the minus strand of OX375868.1, from coordinate 100,674,425 downwards.
AAATTGTTGTTCCATACTCAAGTATCGGCCTAACGTAAGTCTTATAAGCTTTGACAAGGACAGATGGGTTTTTTGTGGAAAGACTTCTAAAGAGATTGTGTACCACAGCTATCGCTTTATTTGCAATTTGTTCACAATGCGCGTCCAAAGCTAAATTTGCATCGAGGAGGAACCCAAGGTCTTTTGCTTGATCAGAGCTTGTAATCTCATTTTCACCTAACTTGTATGTGTAACCAGGATTTCTTCTTCCTAAATGGAGCACCTTAGTTTTTTCTTTTGATAAAGGAAGCCGCCATTCGTGGGACCAGCGATCAACAGCATCTATAGCTTGCTGCAGAAGGTTTTGATTATGGATTGGTGAGCTATGGTAAATTTTCAAGTCATCAGCAAAAGCTATGCATTTCACTCCTGAGTTCGTTATTAGTGACGGTAGTTCGTGGGTATAGATATTAAATAGAATAGGTGATAGAACGCAACCTTGTGGAACGCCACTAAGAGCCAGTTGTGGTGCTGAATAATTGGAATTCACGCGTACAGTAAAAGTTCTGTGATCTAGATCTCAACTATCCAAGAAATTATTCGAGGATGTATGCCCACCATGATCAGTTTAGCTTTTAGTCTCTTATGGCATACCCTATCAAAGGCTTTTGCAAAATCAAAATAAATCACATCAAGCCATCCGATGTTATCTATGTCATTGGTCCAGTCATTCAAGGCCTGTAGCATAGCTGTCTCAGTGGATCTTTTTCTCTGAAAACCATGTTGGTTTGTTGAGATTATGTTGTGGTGATCCAAGTGTGCAACAATTCTCTTTTTAAGAATTTTTTCGAAAAGACGGGCGAACATAGATGTGACACTAACCGGTCGATAATTTTGCGGTGTCGTAAATGGGGGCTTTTTCGGTATTGGAGTAACTATAGCGCTCTTCCATCTATATGGAACTTCAGCTGTCATGAAGCTTAAATTGAAAATGAATTCAAGAGGCTTGAGAATACCTGAACTTACTTGTTTTACAAAGAAAAACGGTATCTCATCAGGCGTTTGAGAGCAAGACGTAGGCCATCTTGAAAGTTCTTCGTACAATTCGTCTGCATGAAACCAAACAGAATCTTCCATGATGGGGAACGCATTGATTGGGGATGATACATTGTCAAGATCATTATCAGTGAAAGCTTTTACGAAAGTGTCCGCTAACAATTGAGCTTTATTTAGGTCGTTTCTGACAATGCTTCCATCTTCTGTGACTAAAACTCCAATACTTTTCCTCTCTTGAAGTCTTGATCTCATGAATTTGTAGAAAGCTAATTTGTCTTTTGCTTCAACAATTTTCTTTTCTTGACAGCGATTGTATTTTGCAAGTTTCTTGGAAAATTTGAGATTTATACGCTTATAATCACTCCAGCTATCAGAGGAATTGTTATTTACTGCTTTATTCCATGCTGCATGTCGGAGATTGAATAAATTTAGGAGATATTTGGGTAAAAATTTACCGCAGGCTGGAACTTTCTGCACTGGAACAAACAACTGAATGGAATGTTGCAGTATAGCAAGAAATAATTCGTATTTTTCATCTACGGAGTTTACCGTGTTTAGGGAACTGTACCAATCTATTTCGGCCAAGTGTTTTCGGATGGCATCATAGTCCGCGTTCATAAAGTTCTTTCTGACGACAGAGCGTTTAGGTTCTGCGTAGTGGTTGATGCGAAAATTTACGCTGTTGTGATCGCTGCTCCCAAGAGGGGGACTCGTTTTTACATCTTGTATCATTCTGTCTGCATTGCATAGAATCAGATCAAGAGTGTGGTTACCCAGGGTGGGTTGATGAACATGCTGTATTAGGTTGTGCGTTTCTATAAATTCAATAAAGTGTTTGGAAATGAAACTGAATGAGGACAATAAAGGAAACCAGGAAATGTCTGGAAAGTTAAAGTCGCCCGCTAAAAGGCAGGGATGCTCACAACATAACATGTCGCTTAAGGCTTTCATGAGTAATTCACTGTTTTCTGCAGAGCAATTTGGAGTTCTGTATACAAGTATGATTCGTAGAGAAATAAATAGAAACTTGAAAATAAATAGAACTTTTGACAAGCTAACAGTGGTCGTGGCAGTGTTTTCCATACTCACGTACAATATCTGATATCAATTATCAAACGATGATTAACGAATGGATGAGTTAAAGATGGTAGACAAAGAACGGCGCTACTCAGTACAGTTGTGGAAGGACGCGCCACGCTTTCTACTTCAACGGAATGTCGTGGAGGCAACTATTCATCTTGTGCAATGACTTGCGGTGCTCAACCGACCAACAAGCCTGTGCCATATCCTTCCCTGCTTACAAACCCCGGATAGATGAGACATTTGGTTGGCCTGGGCATGGCCCGAACCTTTGGATCAACTCGCTGCGTTCATGTGAAACGGCATTACCTCTCATCATCATAAAATGTACTACTACGGTAGCAGACTTCTCAATTAATCCGTTGGTGGGATGCGTCACGCATTCTACTTTCTCGAGGTATCGTGGAGGCGGTTTGGGATGGTCCTTAACTTGGAGATAATTGGAGAGCGGTCTAGAGGATGCCACTTGTCTGATACGTTATCAATAGGCCTGAAGGTTGCTGAAGTCCACCCTGATCTAGCCCTGAATTGGGAATGATGACGTCACGACATCAGAAGTGCGGACCCCGGTATGAAGTGAGCAGGAGCAGAAAAAGAGGAAGAAGAAGAAGAAGAAGAAGTGGAGGTAAGTTGAGTAACTAGCCTCGAAGGCCTCCCAGAGTAGTACGGTCCCAACTCTATCGAGCGAAGAGGCCTGGAAGACACGGCTGCCCTGGGCGGAGCTCAAACCTTTGACTCTATTCAAAGTGTACGCACAAGTCGATGCCTTCTCTATTTACCTCACACGTGCCCCAAAATCCTTCCGCCATGCGTTTTTATCCATGACAAGAAAAGATGGAAAATAACAACTGTCCAGGCTACGCGAACAAAATCCACCCAACCGTTGAACAAATAACTGCGCCTGTAGAGGAAACCAGTTTTTCTGATTTCACTATCGTCGCGGCAGTTGACGATGAAGAACGTTTCGAGTGTAGATGAAAGCCACTATCTGGAGAGTTTGCTGAGATTTCGAAAGCCTGCTACTGGATAGCCTCCTCTGCGAAAAACTGGAAGAGGTGGACGAACGCTCCTAGAAAAGGGATTCGGCTGTTTCATTGAGAATTCAAGGAATAGGAGTCGACTTTGAGAAGTGTGAATATACCCAAATGATGCAGCCAGCGAACCAAGATTAGTATATATCATTTGTTCCGGCTAACGTTGTGGCGCTACCACCTTCTTTAGACTGGAAGAGTCAAAGGCAGAATTTGAAAAACCTTCCGTCCACAGCGGTGAATCAAAGGTTGGCAGGAGAGGGAGACGAAACACGAGGAGGTGACACAGACAGTCCAGTGCAGTTGGAAGAAAAGTACCCCTTTTAAGGCGATACATGAGAAAATGAGGTCATCATCGGTTCACCCTCCTGGCGAGCCTCTGGCCGACTTTCTTTAGGTTGAAGACCGCAAAGCTGGTCTTGATAGCCTCTTCACCTAAGATTCAAGATGAAGGGAATCTTCAACCTAAAGATTCAGGATGAAAGGCTGAATTTTTAGGTTTTAGGTACAATCATTCCATAAGCCTTTATTCTCGGCGCATATTATACAAACTGTAGCAAGTGACACATACGTAGGACAATATTCTTAGAATATACGAAATAACAGAGAGAAAAGAATTCTGTTAAATACATCAGCCCTTCATCGTGAGTCAATTGGGCAGCTGAATCGGATTCTCCTTGTTGTATTTGTGAACTTCACAGACATCTTCGAGAATGGCCCCCAATTTCTCAGTTAGCACTCCCATGGCCTGAAATAGACAGCGTTGAAACCATGTTCTAGAGAAACTTGCGTTGCATAGAACTACTATCCGTTCCAGTTGTAAGGCGCCAGAACTCATGATTTTTTTCTGTTCGTAAGACAAGGCAAACTAGCAGCGAAAAAAAAGAAATAAAACGCCTGGTTAACCTCATTGTCAGAGTCTAAATGAGTGGTCCCGATTCTCGTCGCGTCCTGGTCGACCAGCACCTAGTGGGCTATTCTGGCACGCCGCAGGGACGGAGAGAGACTTTTGGCTCGTAAACGATTCCGCCAACAGTCGATACGCGAAAGTCTATAGTGTACATAACTTTACCTTTGCCTTGTCTACAATATCAGCGTCGGTGTTCACACGCTGGAACATCATACCAATCACCATCACATGCATGATGGCGCCCAGTGGGAAGTAGCTTCTGTAGTCGCGTTTCAGCTGCAAAGTTCATTTACTCATAAAATCGTCCGTTATTAGCACGACTATTTCTTGTGCTGCAGAGCAGGAACGACAAAATCGTATGCCGCTACATGTCGCAATGACACATCGCAGGGGTGCGGGAACGCACCGTTGCTGTTACCCTAATTGCAGCAGCCAATCATGCACCCCTCCTGAGCCGGTGTCTGACTGGCTGCCGCGGTTACGCAACGGCTTGTTCCTGCTACATCGCTGTGCGCCTTCGCGAGACGCACACTTAGGGGTGGTTTAGTGTGCGCGCGACGCGCGACACGATGCATTCGTAGTGGCCAAATTGATTGAGCGACGCGATTGATCAATTCGGCCACTACACATGGCATCGCGTCGCGCGTCACGCACACACTAAACGACCCCTTAGGCTTCTGTTACACTTTGGCGACACGTCGGCGACGCTGCGACAAGTTCTCGTCGACAGTGTCGGCGACAGCTTACACCCCTCTGCGGCACTGTCGGCGACGCAGTTGGAAGCAGTGTTGCGCGGGCTGCTGCGCACTGCGTAGCACCACTGTCGCCGACAGCGTCGCCGACGCGCCGCGGAAGTATAACAACGATGTGAATCATTATTGCCACCGACGCCGTCCAATATCTTGCCGCAAAAGTGCGCAAAGGCCTTCATGTCATTGTGTATACAAGATGCCTTACCATGTCAATGGTGTAAGGCATTTCCTCGCCATCGATTTCTTTCTGTAGAAATGAGTAGAATTTCTCCAGAAGCGACTCCCAGTTCTCGCGACGATCCTTGCCGCTCAGACTCGAGCAAAGAAGTCGCACCATGTCTGTCGATGGACTGCCGTAATGCGCCATCTTAAAGCATAATGGTCTAGCTCCATCTGCTCCATTCAGAACAATAATCCTGAGCTTTATACAGCTGATTTTGTTGACATGTTTACAAATATTCGTCAAGACGAACGATTACCGGGGTAAAAAAAAACGCTCATACATCGACTAAGAGAGTTATCACAAGTTTGACACAGGTTCCTCAATTCTTGATTCAGATTAAGGTAGGCATGAGTAAGCGAGAGAGCTGAGGCGGGTGGGATTTTGTTCAATCCATTTTCGTCCAAACCTTGTGCAAAGGGATTGTTTGGGACGCAAATCACGAATCTGGCTTCAGTTTTTGTCTTGCTTAACTTGGAAGTCAAAAATGCACACCTTTCCAATTAAAAAAGGCTCGATAAACGTAAATGACATTTGTTGCCAAGTTTTTGTGCAAAAATGGGTTGGAAACGGGGTTAAAAGTCTCACTGACGACAACTCGCAAAATGCAAGAACGCTAGCGTGTGCAGAAACCGAGCCATGACCTCACTCCTGTGATGGGAGAACACTACCACTGGGCCGCGGCCGCATCTGGCGATGCGGCTAACGCCTACGCTGATTACGCAACACGCAGTCGGCAACGCGACTTTGGCCGGCCAGAACTCTCTTATAAGATCTATTTTGCAGATTTGGTCTAAACAATTGTGACCAGCGTTCCGAGCTCTTTCAATGATGTAGGTCCCGGTACGAATTTCCATGGGAAGCTGAAGTTGGCATACTCTGATTGGAGGAGAACAGGATATCATCTGCACAGAGCAGAGCTATCAAGCGATCCTTATGAATAATGTACCTGCAAGTCGACAACAGCTGCCAGTTCCAAGGCGCCTGCTCCCTGTTTCCATATCAAGTTGCCGGACCAGAAATCTCCATGGCAGAGCACACGCTTCATTCCTGAACTGAATTTTTTAGAGCAGGCAGTCTCTATTTTGGGTAGATACAGTAGAGTGTAGCGGTCTCATGCACAAATAGTCACAGGTTCAACTTCCGACTCCTGTACGCCACGCCAAAAATTGAAAACTGGCAACATTCCAGTGTCAGGTTAGGAGGCGGGCTGAGCGAGAAACCCTGTCATAAACCAGGATTCCAAGTAGTAGCAGATTCCATGTAAAAGTTAGAACGTGACTCCGCCAGTGTTCTGCGTTAAACTTCCGGGTAACGATGTGAGAGAAATGCCGAAGCCCGAACGATCTTGGCTAAGGAATCTAGTTCGACTAGAAACTCTAAATGACCAGGCAATCGAAGGAAGTCGCTGACCCCATAAAGAACCGAAGGTTCTAAGTTTTGCACCAGTTTTGCACACGTTTTGCAGTTTTGCACAAAACTCGATTGTAGAGGTCCAAGGCTAGGAGAATTGGAGAAGAGATCATGCTGTATTACACAGGGAGAGAATAAAAATTAGCAAAAAGGTGAGAATAGTTAGCCTCAAGGCTTTAGCAGCTATTGTCTTCCCAACGATGTCATCGCTAGCGCGGAGAACGTTGCCACACCACCGAAGCATCACGTAACTTGTCAACAATTGGAGCAACACTGTTGGTGAGTCTCTGACGAGCTGCGCTATTGTGACTACGGTCCAAACGAATTACACCAGCCGTAGCACGGCATTTTCGTTTCATTACGTTGAGGACCTTGTCGACCACCTTGGTGGCACGCGAGCAACTTAGCACCGTACACTGGTCGGACTACGGTTCTATAGATCTTTAACGACGAGACGTCTCAATTGAAGGATTCCGCCCTTCATTCGACCGCGGACGCTCTCTGTGCTCTCCTCCTTCCCAGGGCTACTTCTTTGTGCCTCCTGATTTTCAGGGTCGTCTTCCTAATCAGTGCTTCCAGCCTTCGACAGTCGTGAGGCTGTGCGCGTGCAGGTAGGCTGGTATAAGAGGGGTTCTCCATGCTGCGCGTATTTGTATCCGAATTTCTTCTTCGGATGGAGCTTCCTCTCTCTTCTTCTCCTTGCGCGTTCCCTTGTGGGTCTTGATTTGTACATATTTTCTGGTTCTCGTGTATCCTGCGTGCAGTAGTGTCGCTATATCTTACTGTGTTGCTCATATATCTCATTGATCTTTATGTAGTCTGCTCTTATATTGTTTTCGCTTCACATATGCTTTAGCTTTGCTCTGTTTTGGCTTCAAGTTTTGCTCCGTTTTGGCTTTTTTGATCTTCAACGCGTGGGGTCGCAACTATCTATACTAAATTCCGCATGGTAGGACTATTTCCATTGGTTGAAGATCACTTCATTCTTCGATTTAAATCCTTCTCGAATCTTCCTGTCGCATAGAACACCTGTCATTGAGCGCCATTTGAAAATGATTTCCACCTCTACGACTTCAGAGTTACGACATCAACAAAGTAGGACATCAAATGGCACAACTGCTGCATACCTCACGGTAGCTCTCTCATGACCTGTCGAGCACAGAAATATGGGTTTCTGAGCCAGCGAGCAACAGCAAGATCAAAACAAATGCTAAACTCAACTCAGACAGGGTGCACGACGAGCGCCGTTCCTACGCACCTGTCGCGGAACTCCTCCGCTTCTCGACGGCGCAACAACTCTTCCCGTGGAGTCGGTCATGCCGTCCACTACTGCAGTGAAAGTGGGGTCTCGTATGCAATTACCGTACTCTCACCTGCATTAGTGGCAGACGGTTGCTTTGCCACCTAGGCCGTCGCGGCAGTATACCATAGGGGTTTGTCTTAGTTGGGAGGCATTTAATGCTCCAAGGAGTTGGCTTTTGAAAAAGTATCAAAACCGACATCCATTACGACAATGAAAAGGAGCGGGGAAAGCACAGATCTCTAGTGGACATCGACGGAGATGGGATACTCCGACGATATGGCGGCTGGTGCCCGCTCTGTACTCTTTGGGCAAGAGTAAAGAATGTGCAGCCACTTCGTAAGCTCTTCGGTACGCGGTGTTATCGTAGAGCGTGCCATATGGCCTCACGCAGTACACGATAAAGCGCTTTTCAGTACTACTACCATGCATTGACAGTATTTGTTGCCACCATACCACGTTGTTCGATTGGGGCGCGGTTTGCCCAGGAAAGTTTAAAGGAGTGACCGCGCCTACTCGAACACCTTATTTCGGTGTTACCAAATACTGGTAATTCGTCATAATTCTTACGAACTGACCCAGTTTTTCTGGTAGGCTCTCCAGTAAGGCTGGATCGAAAAGCTCTCCGCCAATCCGCTCCAAAGTATCAACTGTATCGGCCAATTTCTCTCCGGCCAACGCATGCAGCATTGTAACCATTCCGCCGATTGCCTGAAAAAAATGTTGAGCTAACAGAACCGAGAAAACACGAGAAGGCTGAAGGAAGAAGAAGAAGGAAGAACCGATGATAATGGCAGCAAACACTACTCTCCTACTTCACATAGAGTAACCGATCGTAATCGGCCAAAAGATAAAAAAGAGTTACGTAGGTCTTATGCCAGTACAGCTCTTCTCAAAGCTTTATTGAGGGTATCGGTGTCAGCACCCGATCAGCATCGCACACCGCACACAAGGGCTACCACAGATTTACCTAACCAGCTTACCGGCTCTTGTGACTCACGAAGGTCGCAGTGAAGGATGTCGCGCCTGCGTCCGGCTACACTTGGCAGCGTGACCAGCTCGATACCACTGGGTCAGACATTAGCAGTAGAACCTTACCGGTACTTCGCCGCGTCGTTTACCCGACGCTCTAATCGGGTAACCATTACAACAGTTTTCACCGGAAACCTAGCACGCCGCGCGCTGACGAATCGCGTACGTGGAGGATTCGTGATAAGTTCCATCGTTACAGCACGGTACATCGTTGATGGACCCGGGCCAAGAATGCCGTTTTCTTACTGCGCTCGCCTTTTATGGCCGCAAGGCGGGAGAAGACACGCCTCATCGCTCCCGCCTCATCGGCCCTAGGGGATCAGCTAGGGCACACTTCTTGATCTACTGTCGAGCATGTACGAGCAATACAGATCTCTGCTACAAGAAATACAACACAGAATCAGTGACAAAAGTAACAATACGCACTCCAAAAAGCTAACTCGATCGAACTCTGAGCGAAAAAAACATTTCGATCTCAAGAGAGGTCAATGTACATTAACATCAATGAATCTTCATTCTGGCAAATTTTTTAGTAGCGACTTTACGTAGAAAGCGTTGAGTGACCGTGGCGGATCTATTTTAGGATCTGCAAAAGTGTTGCACCACCACGGAGTAGAACCACAACGTCTTCCCCTCCCAATATTCCGCTCTTATACCAACTGCACCGTCCCAGTTCAGACGCGGGCGTTCTCATCGTACCTGTGCTAGGGCTTCTGGCCAAGAAGTGAAGGCGAAAATGGTTAAATGGTCCACAACATCGTAACTCGATGTCCAGCAGCTTCAAATGTTTTAGTTGCTTAAAGATTAATAAAAAGAATAGGAACCAGGTTATCCAGGCTATCATCAACTCGCCTGCTCGTCCAAAAAATAACAGCACATCATTTTAGGTCTCTCACCACTCAGGAATATCTACACTCAGTGAGAAAATTATGGAAAAGTACCTCTTTGCTGAAGAATTGGCTGAACGCGGCGATAGTCGGATTGTTTGCGAAGAGCGCATGCTCTTCAACGTTGAATTTGAGCGAGACAGCTTCTAGCTTAGCGAGTGCTTTAAGCGGCTGAAAACGTAGAGCTATAACACAGTAAGCATGCCTCTATGAAAAAAATCCTTCGCGTAGTAAATGATTAAGAATTTAAAATTGTGTAGTGTTACGATAGGGACTACCCGGTTCCATTCGTGTTTGTCTGCTATAAACCGGCAAAAACTATGAGGTCACCTTCCGATTTTTTTCAAAAATTACCGAACATTGTGCTACTGCTCAGCAGTGTCGCCATCAAAACATCTACACAGGAGTTCTAGGAAGGACTGGTGGGGTGTGTTGTTGTTGACGAACGTATCAATAATACTGTAGTGAATTCTCAACTAGAGTCTCCATCTTACTATACTGATGTATAGTATCATTACATATAACATTGAATAATAACATCTAACATGCTTATGTGAACAAAAGATAAGCATCTGCGAATGGTGCCACTAGTGCATCTTCTCGTCCCAGGATGGAAAATTCACTATTTGAATGTCCCAGTTCTCTGTAAAAACCACCGATAGATGAGCCAAGGATGTACTTACTGTCGCGTCTCGCGACCTTCGCAGCCTTTCCGTCCTCCGCGGGCGTCCAGGCTCGCGGGCAACTCCGATGAAGCGCCTCATCGCTCGGCCTGCTCTGTCTCTCCCGGCATCGATCCGCGGGCGGAGCGCGCGCATCCGAGCGAGCATAACCCACTTGGCGCGCAGAGTCGGACGTTCATTCTACGCCTGCACCGACCGCGGGCGGGGCGCGCCTTTGAGGCGTCGCCCCCGCCAGCTCTTCCACACTCAATTCAGCCGGAGCGAGTCTGCGAGACCTGGCCACATCGTCATCTCCCTTCCTTGCATCGACTGCAGAGTGGATGGATGGCGACCCTTCTTGAAAGCGCTCTGGCCGGGGCTGAGGGCGGCGGAGTAATCATTACAGTGAAGCACCCAGCCACTCTGCTCCTCTATTCACATCTGCCACTTCACTCTGCCGGCTATACTCTGCATCCTGTATTGCATAATCGACTCTTCTATATATTCTACTATGCCGGCCTAGCGGTGTGTAATAAATCTATACTGGTCTCTGGTGTGCAAATCGAAGGTCTGTGGTGAGTCCGTTCACATATAATGGTTGTCTGGTATTGTCGGTATTGATGCATGCGTTGTGAGTTGTTGGCTCTGCCTGTGTAAGCCCACGCGGGGTCTGCGTGGAGCTCAGACGGAAGCCTGCGCGTGGCCCTCCACGTGGACATCGCATGGGCAGTGATGGTCAGTGCCAGCAATCAGTTCATATCGGGCAGTGTCTCCTCTCGGTTACATGTGGTTTGCAGCCCAGGGATGGAATGACTCAATACAATCGGGAGTGAAGGGATGGACCCGGGGAATCTTCACTTCAGAAGTGGCCCTCAAGGGCATGATACCAATTCACCTCCCCGGGGTACTAGGCCTTGGCAACTTCGTACCCCATGGGGCAGGTTGGTGTCCTACGTGTTGACGGCATAGCCGCTGCACTGGGGACTTGCGACACTTACTCTCTGCGAATCAAGCGGGATGGTTTGGGAGCCTTAGTCTAAACTTTCAGACTTGCAAATTTCGTTACCCAGGAGACCCACTTGCAAGCATTCCCTTGGCTCTGTGGAGCTTCTACTCGTACTTTTCCAGGTGCTGCCTCCCTAGCGAATAAGATCGAAGCCCTCATCCACTCTCTACTCGGATACCTACTCCCATTGTATCTGTTTCCTAATAGTTGATCTCTTCAGGTAATTTGAATTGTACGTTACAAATAAATAGCTTAGTTTCTAGAAGTCTCGAGTGTTCATGAAGAAAAAGGTTGAGACGTCATACCAAACGCCTCTTATAAAACAACTCGTCAATGCATAACATCCACAGGTATGACCTAACGATACCGCAAGCAGGTAAGTAAGATAATGCGCAGACAACTACTCTCTAGCCGCGGTACACCCATTTAAGACTAGAAGTTATCAGTCTCCCTGACAAATATATGCCATGCCCTTCCTCTAGAAATTCCCTATATAAACCGTCGTGAATATTTGTTTGTGTAGGGCTTTCGAAATAACAAAGTATTTTATCAAATATTACACGTTGCTGATGACAAATCCGTTGCTGAACCACCAAGCGCATGTCAAATAGAATCTCTGATGTTGGCTGCGACGAAATTAGTGTAACAAGTACTAAAATTCAATTTCTTCTATTTTTCTTATTAATCACGATATTTAGGAACTGGCTTGTAGTTTTGCACCGACTTATTTTCCAGGAAAAGTTTACAGAATCCTGCAGCGATAAGGAATCTTGACAAGAAATCCTGTATAGAGGTTTTCACCCGCAAGAAACTTGACCGTGAGGCCTTAGCCTAAACGCCTCCGCATACTATTGCGGCAAGCGGTGGCGACGGGCGGCAAAACGCATTAAGCGCGCCGCTCACGCACACTCGAATTCTGTTGACGGCAAGCGGTAGATGCCCTGTACTTTTTCTAGTCGAGACCTACTGCTGCTATTCGCTTCTGTCTGCGCTCTAGCCGATCCCTGCCGCAGTCGGCCAGAGCGCAGACCGACAGAGCGCTGCGAGGCAAATCAGGGGCATATGCGCCGTTGCCCAGCATCCTGCCGCAAAAGTGTGCAGCTGAGGCACGATATCGCTCGCCGCCGTTTGCCGCCGGCGGCAAGCTCTGCGTCCCTGTACTATGGTTAAGGATAAAGCCGCCGCTTTGCCGCAAAAAGTGTGCAGCTGAGGCACGATATCGCTCGCCGCCGTTTGCCGCCGGCGGCAAGCTCTGCGTCCCTGTACTATGGTTAAGGAGAAAGCCGCCGCTTTGCCGCAAAAGTATGCGGAGGCCTTAAAAGGATTGTTGACAGATATCTTCCAGGGTAACTAAATCGCTCTTATGCACTGTATTGTGTCGTTTTTATTTCTGGGTTCGGCTTCTTTTTTCATTCCTTTTCCTTCTTCCTTTGTTGTTTTACTTTTCGCTAAAACGAAAATGGTCGCCATGCGAAAGTATTCAACATTTTTTAAGTAAAACTTTGCCACATACCTCAAGCAGAAGTTCCGGCGTCAGGTTGTCGATTATGTGGAAAGTCTCACCGTCGTTGATGTAGTCCATGATAATGTAGCCTTTTAAAGGGTTCTCTTCAGTGAATTCTTGCGAAAAGTACACCTGCAATTTTTTATAAATTGATTCTCTTTATTTCGCCTAAAACCTTCAATTTTCACCTTGGGTAGAGGGATATCAGTTCCATGCTGCTTCAGCACCTTATACAGCCGAACTTCTGTGTTGTGTATCTGAACACGAGCATTCATCCTTCAGGGCACTGGCGCTTAGCCCTATTTCTCACCGTCTTCAGGTATCCTTCCATGGAATTGACGAATTCTTCCGAGGCAAACGCGCCGAGATCTCCCATATCGGCCTTACTTTCCGCAAGGGTCAGAAGCGAGCATATCTAAGCTGAATAATCTGCAACGCTCTTGGAGAAGCCTACTCACAAGATCTTGTACATGGCACGAAGGCGCATGGCGGGCGTGCGGGAATGCCCCGGCAGGCAATCAGGCACAGGCTCAGAGGCAAGGCGTATGATTGGCTGCCGCAACTAAGATAGCGGTGCGTTCCCGCACCCCCACAGTACGTCTTTGAGACATGTACGTTAGTTGCTTGAGAATCAACCCACTTTGACAGCAAAAGTCTCCGGCAGTCCATGGGCATCTCCAGACCAATCGGGCGTTATTAGGCAGATCTTCGAGTAGACTCCCTAGAATTACTATTTATTTGAATGACAAAAAGATAGCAGAGCCATAATGTAGATGTCGCGACCGCGATTGCTCCTCGGTCCGTGGCTGGCCCGGGCACGCTGTTTCTCACGGCGGCTTGCCGATGAGGCGCCATCGATCGGCCTGGGAGCATGGGAAAACAGGTGACTCACCATCGAACGGCGCGCGCCGCCTCCTCTCGACGGGCGCGCGTCGCATTCGACGTCCTGTGCTCTCGCGACGAGGTCTGCCGACCTCGTCCGTCGTCCACCATCCCGGATGGCCGCCGTGAGGCCTCGACGCTGCTCCCCACTACGCACGCAGGACGGAAGCGGCACCAGGAGAGAGGCCGCGAGGTCTGGTGAGCACTGCGCTCACCCTCGCGGCCTCGGAAACTAATTCAGCCTACCGACCCCGGAGGACCTTCTACTGCTCCCATTCTCTACTATTCTTTCTGTATTCTATTCGTATTCGTGATAAACTGCTACAACTACCCGGTGTACTGTGAGGACGGAGGAGGAGGGTGAGTCACTGTCAATACGTCCCGTTGCCTGTCTTCTTGGCCAGTCTTCTCGGCATATCATCTTGTCGTCGGGGTTGTGCCTTGCCCTCCAGGGGTCCCGGGTTCCTCCCTTGTCCGCAAGGAGGAGACGGCTGGAGGGGCGAGCCAGGGGACGATGAGGAACGTGAGTCCTCGCTGGAGTCATTACCACTACGTGTCAATACGATCAATACGCCGGGCCAGGGCTAGGAACTTAAGGACTCGTCCCCCCCCCCCCCCCCCCCCCCCCCACGGGTTCGGGTGTCCCCTTGGCGATCCTCGGGTGTTCCGTGGGGCGAGAGGGGGCTTCGTGTGCAGGGCTTGCCTCTGCCTGCGGGGCCGCCGATCGCAACAGTAGAGGTCAAGAACGTTATAGTGTAGCCGGCTGCTATTGTTGACTTCCAGCTGACTGAAGCTTCTCCTTAGAAACACGCGATTCCCACCTCAAACGGTTGACCTTGAGCAAAAATCGATGCGCTAAAGCCAAGCCGCAGTTTACGGATTCGGCAACTGGCGTGACGTCATCCAAAAACCAAACAGCTGATAGGTGACGAGCTGATAGGGCGAGGGGAATTCTGCGGTGCTTCCCACTCCGCTCGCACCCAAGAACTGTTATATTACAGAACTGGATCGAAATTCGGAAGGGAAAGGAAGGAACGAAGGATTAATACAATAGTAGGGACAAATACGGAATAGTGCTCTGCCATATTTGTAAAATTAAGATAATAGTAACGACGAACGGCAGCTGGAGCAGGATAGAGCTGTCAAAGCGAGGTTAAAAACCTCAAAGGTGTCGTGAAGCCCTATTTTTGCGTACCCGGAAATCTCGGCCGCGATGAACGCTTGGCCCGCTCCTTGCTCCGCCCCTTTCTGAGGGCGGTGTAGGGAACGCCTCTCGGCCAGTAATATCGATCGATGCTAATCGATTTCGTGAGATTTGGCCGAGCAATGGGTTCAAATACCAAAAGTTACCCTATAGATCTACCATAAAGCGAATCGCTATCTGCATGATAGTCATCAACAGCAATACCAAAAAAAAATCAAGCAAACATCAACAAATCGATATCTATCTAAACCTCTTAATACTCGGAGCGTGTTCTGTCCCAGCCGTGCTTTAGAACCCCTCTCAATTTTCGATCAGCCCTAGAACCTTCATTTCTGGGCAAAACTCGAGTGTGCGAATTTCTCGAGGAAACTACATATTCGATGATAGGTTTCTAATTATCAACCAATTTTTCACTGTCTTCAAACACCGTGGAACAGAACAACTATAGAGATTTTTGTACTCACATTTTTCTTCCCAGCGTCTTTGACCGCCTTCTTCGGGCCGAGTTTCGCGTCTTTTCCGAAAGCCTCGAAGACACTCTCCTGCAGATCATCCCAGGTAACGTACGTGTTCAGGATTCCATCAGTCGGAACAAACAGAGACATTTTCCTCTTCGATTATAGCCCTGTAACGGAGTTGAGTTGTAATGCATTCACATGAAACGCCCTTCGACAGAAAAGTTACGAGAAGATCGAGAGACAGGTGACAGAAATGACTCGAAAACAAGGTGTGAACCAAAAGATGGCTGGGATCGTCAGCATGATCTGGTAAAAGAATAAAAAAAAGCTTTAAAAACGGCGTTGATGAATTCCTTAGGATGCGTCGCATATCGTAGTTCTGCAGGGTGTTCTAGAAGCTATTTGAATGAGTATTTGGCTCATATAATGACTACCGCTGGCCAGCCGATGCTTCAAAGTAGAAATGGTACCATTCGTTCGAAATTTATTTTAAACTTTATTTGGGTTCAACATAAATGGGACACTCAATATTGAATATTTCAGATCTATACAATTCAGATTACGGTAACAGCCTTGATATACGGTATCTGCGGCTGAGGTCGCGTAGTAGCGCAGTCGGAGGAGGCGCCGGCTGCCTCGTGCACTGAGAATCAACATTTGTTCGAATTTCTCGCCAGACCAGCCAAGCTTTCTATTCCTCCGTGCTCAATGAGTTGGTACCAGACTTGTCTGTGAAGGATAAACCAAAGGAATGTCAATCATTTGACCACCGGATTCTATTCTATGTATACGCCAAATACGCATTTAAATCGCCTTGACGATATCCCGAGAAAGTAAAATGTGTGGCGCATCCCAATCAGCGAGCTGGTGAATTTGCCGGTACCCTGCTGCCTCAGAAGCCCATAAGCCTTTAAATAATTGGGGAAATGTAGGCAAGCGAATTGAATGAGGATTTGAAGGCACATTTCTGGCAGGAAAGTATAGAATAGTGGAAAAATGACAGCCGATAAAGCAGATGCTTCATACACGTAGCGGGATGAAGCAGCAGCCTATCGCTATCTCCTCCCTACCTACAAATCACATAGAAGACAGACGTTGGTTCCGACCAATTCTGTTCGTGTTTTGCGTTCTATTATACTTCTACGGCATCTATAGAAGCGATATGAATGCGTAATAAAGCCGTCAGAGACGCTGTCGCGTGATCCAGGTCGTCGCAAATTGAGTGGGCCGGCCGCGTAATGCGCTCCGCAACACCCGCAGGACGAGAGCCGTTACCGACTGGATTCCGCAGGATGTCAAGAGAACACAGGACGTCCACCAACGCGCTGGTCGGACTTCGTGAAAGCCCTGAACGAACGATATGAAGTTTTTCGTGTCCCTCGAGTGAGGAGTATCCCTTGGAGCACTCTGGCACGCGACAGGGACGAATGGAGACGCTGCTCGCGCCCGCTCGAGCAAGTCGATGATCAACGAGGTGACAGGTGATCATGATGGAGCAGTGTGTCCTAGTCCTACCTCTACGGCAACATGGAGCAACTACCGACCACAGAATGGTAGGATGGTCCGCCGATAAGATACGATAACGGAACCGGAAATAGGCGGGGTCATGGTTTAGGCCACGATAACGAAGACGGATGTCGGTGGAATGCGTAGTAGCGATATTGTAAGACGAATTCCTTATCACTCACGATACGAAGAAAGCTCTCAAGAGACGCTGGAGAAGAAGCTGCTTCCCAACGACATCTTCAGGAGGAGTTCTAAGTTCACATGGCTGAAGCTGTCTGTGAAATGGTTATAAAAAGAATGAGGAAATATGGTGAAAAAAGTGCATATGATCTACCTAGAGGCGCTCGTACGTGAGCAAACGTTATTTTTTTACACGGTCGGATAAATTTATTCATTCAGACCGCAAACACAACAATAACAACGTCTACTCAACAATCACGTCGGTCTCCTAAGTGGCTCGTGTGTAGACGATCTGGCCTCCGTGGTGTACGATGCACTTCACTAGACCCTTCGCTTGAAGTTCACGAAGTCCTGCCTTGGCGAGAGACGCTCGAACCTTCAATCGCTCAGAAACGCTAAGATGGTGTGATCAACTTGTAGGTGATGACCTCCTTATAGAGCTTGTCATACGTCTCCTGGTCGACAAGCACCATGTTGTTGAGCTTGTCCCTAACCTTCCCTTCGACCACTTCTTCTTCTTGGCTTTGCCTCCGGATCCCTCCTTCTTCTTGCCGGGAGGAGCCTTTCCTCCCTTAGGATCGGTCTTCTTCGTTGCCGTTGGTGGCATATTACCTCAAACTTGGGTAATTAAACCATTGGCATTAGGCTGTCGGAAAAGTTCTGCAACAAAATTTCAAACATTTTTCAATACTTGAAAAGAAATGTTATGGTCTGTTTAGACGCTTATAGTCCAAGCATTCCAGAATATTAGGAGGGGTAAAACACAACACCAATTTGTCCATTTTCGGATAGTCACCGACCGCGGCTCCACGACACATCGTTGAAGTAGAATGCATGGCGCATCCAGCAAAAGGTGTCACTGACGCGGACTTTAAACATGTTCACGGTTACACCGCAGTGAGAAGTGTCGGTTGTAGTCCTTTCGAAGGGCTTCAGCATTTCTCCCGGTCACCCTAGCAACATACGGGCAACGAGACTAGCCGAGAGCATGAGGCGGTGGCATTGCCCCTCGGGACCGGCGTCGCTGATTGCAATCTAAACTAGAGTAATTATTTCTCCTAATCGGAGGGTGGACATGTGCTCCCCCGGGACGACAACCGGCGAAGTTACTGCCAATGACTGCAGCAAAATGGTTGAGCTGTTGAGTTATGGTAGCTAGGAAGGATCTATCAGAAAGCAACAACAACTTGTTCAGAATGCAAATTTTTGCTAAATCTAAGAGCTATTATAAACGCTCGATATTTGACAATGTGAGCGGCGTCCATAGAGTGCTCTGTGTTCAGTTTGGTGGCTTAAAATCACCAGAGACGAATTCTGAGATCACAAGTACTACTTCCTGAAAGAAGACATGCAGGTGTTCGAAAAAATTTAAGTGCGTATTTGGATGAAAATGAATCAAAATTCAGCACTCTTCTAGGTGCAGGCCTCGTCTAGAAAAGGAACCATCCCTCCCTAAACCTTCACATTTCATCTAGATCTGCTCCTCTACCCTAGAAGAGACAAATGGTATATATTATATTACAACCGCTCCTACAGTTACAATACCATTTTCACGTCGACTTGGACACTTCAAATCAAACTGGACACTTTTCACGTCGAATTGGACACTCTTCTAAGCGAACCTAAGACTTTTCAGATCAAATCGAACTCTTCCAAATTAAAACGAACTTTTTCTACATTAAGCTAGAGACTCTCCGAAAAGGTTAGAAAAAATTTCAATGAAAATCTTATGGTTAATATAGCATTCTTGGAAGTTTTAATTCACTTCCCAATGAGAGAACACATAATCTGAAATTTTATATATTTTTGTTTTTTTTTTTCGAGAAAACAAGGATTAAAAACTTGTTTTAAACGGCAGGAAGGCGGCCATTTCTCAGTGCTAAATCAGAGTTGGCGCCATGCCCGCGTTTGGAACGCTGCGATTTTTATTCGATTGATAGTAAAAATTTTGATCGCATGGAGTTTCACGCCTGCAAACGGCGCAACATAAATAATTACAAAAAAACCAAACATATCCTCACATTGATACTTATGTAAGCAGTATTTAGACCAACACAACCAAATATCTTTACCTTAAATATCTTTATCAATCAAACAAACGTAGCCGTGAACCTTTTGAGTGCATGGCGCGATCCAATCTTTTAGTGCACTACTTGATTTCTGCTTTGTTGTGTTCCAAAGCAAAAATTTAATTTATTGTTTTGTCCCAAACTGAAATTTTTATAAAATTATTACACATATTGGGGCGAGTGAACTGAAAATTTTCAAAGAAAGTTATACTAAATTTTTCTTGACGAAAAAATTATTCTAACCATCTTAGAGAGTCTGTAGTTTAACTTGCCTAAAGGTCATTTGAAAAAAGCCCAATTCGACGAGAAAATGGTACATACCATTTTCCGTCAAATTGGACACTTCAAATCAAATTGGCCACTTTTCACGAACTTTCTACCCCTTCTGACTTTTGACATCAAAGCGAACACTTTCAAATCAAAGTGACTGCTTACAGGATATACCGCATACTCTCCAAGATGGTTGTAATAATTTTTCGTTCACGGAGAACTTGGTATAACATAAAGGTAACTTAAAAAATATAACTTAAAAACGCAATATTAAGTAGAGGTCAGTTATTTAAGCCGTTTAGATATATGGACGACATACTTATTGTTCACAACTATACAGAAGCTTACGTTGATAACATACTTACGTTGGTTTACAAAAACACACTGGAAATAAAAAAGACACACGACAGTGAACACAAATGCTACTATTTAGACATAAGTCTAGAAGTCGTGAATAATAAAATTGAAAGCAACTTATATAACAAAACAAATTCTTTCAACTTTAAAGTAAATTGGTTTCCACACGCGGACTCACAGATTTCAGTCAGAATTAATAGCAATGTCGTTTACACAGAAACACTTAGAATAGCTAATATCTGCTCAACATTCCAATATTTCTGTAATAAAGTACGAGAACTTCACAGAATACTTACCCATAATGGATTTAACACAGAATTCATTGCTACAAACATAAGAAAATGCTTAAACAAAAACAGACAAATATTATATAAATATGGCATGTTGGACAACTAAAATAAAGCAATAAACTTAGTGGGAACCCTCGTATAGTTGGAAGTTTTTGCTTAGATTTACTTTGCTAATATATATGCCCATATATAAGAGTAGATCTTATTGATATGCCAGTGAAAGGAATGTGGAAGCAATGACATTAGTTGATATAAATGTGAAATGATGGATAATGCTGATCTAATTAAATTAAAACATAGTGTGCCAATGTACCAAGAATTGAAGAATGAAATGAATACCGTAATGATAACACATATCATATTACATATCCATACAGAGACCGTATAACAGATCACGGTATGGTTACTTTATATAGGAAAACCTCCATAGCCGGTTGGCACAAAGATGAATACGTAAGTTAAGTAATTTTAGTAATTTCTAATATTGACAACAAATAAAGGATAAAGGACGGCGTTACTCAATCCCTTCTGGGATGCGCCAGCGCATTCTACTTCTTCTGGGATGTCGTGGAGGCGAAGTGAATGCGTGTTTGGCCATACAGTGACTTGCGGTGGCCAGTCGATGAACAAGTCAACGTATCCTTCCCAGACAAGTCTGGTACCAATTCGCCGACCCCGCAAGGATGGAAGGCTTGGTTGGCCTTGGCAGGAAATCGACAACAAATATTTTTAAAAAATGCGTATTGAAAAATAAAATAAAAACAAAAAACAATAACTAAAACAAAAAATAAATAATAACAAACAATATAAATTAAAATAAAATAAAATATAATACAATAAAAATACCAAATAATAATTAAGATTAAAAAATAAAATCTAAAAACATAAAATATAATAATAAAATTATAACACCTCCTTCTTCACTGATGAGCCACCGAGGAGGTGTTATAATAAAAACGGTTTGTCTGAAGGGAGGTGGCGAAACAAACCATTTAGGTTTGATATTATTTCTCCATAAATTTAAAGTATATTTAAAAGTAAAAGTTTTATTTCTTGAAAGAAAATAACGAATTCTGTTTTAAAACGCAACGAGACAACGATCATAGAGCGCATTCAAAGACCATATCGCGCCATGCCGTCAAAGAATCTGTTTGCAAATTTTTATTGTTCGATAGTGAAAATGCTGCTTGAATGAAGCACCATAGTGTGGTTATTTGGGTTTTATTTATTTATTTTATTATTTTATTTTATAACAACAAACTGTCAATATCAAAAAGCGAAAAACATGCGAAAAACTCTACAATTGGCCATATTACAAGGAATGAGGAATATTATATCAGAAGCAAATCTTCTGCAAGCTGAGAAGAGCTCGTGATTTAAATTCATTTATATATACCACCATAGAAAATCAAGCCTATTTATTCAATATTGCTCACTGCGTACACATCGCAAACTTCGTATGCTTATCAGATCACTGATGCTATTAAATCTCTTTTTTGACACTAAAAATGGCCGCCTTCCTCCTATCTGAACAAGCTTTAAACCGTCATTTTTTCTTGAATATAAGAATTTTATAAATTTTCAAACAATGTGCTCACTTTTGCGCAGGTGAATGAAAACTTCAACGAAATCATATTGAAATTTTTCTCAGATAAAAACTGTTCTAATCCTTGAGAAAAGCCTCTAATTTAATGTATAAGAAGTTCCTTTCGATTTGTCAAAGGTCGATCTGATTTGAAAAGTTTTAAGCTAGCTAGAAATATGCGCCCAATTTGATTCGAAAAGTGTCCAATTCGACGTGAAAATGGGACGTACATTTTTTCGACAAATTGACAACTTTTCACAAACTTTCTTTATTTTTTAACTTTTGAAATCAAAGCCAACACTTTCAAATCGAAGTGTCTTCTTACAGGATATATCGCACACCCTCCAAGATGATTAAAATAATTTTTTATTCACGGAAAACTTGGTATAACTTGAAGGTAACTTAAGAGTAAAAGATTTATTTCTTGAAAGAAAATAACGAATTCTGTTTTAAACAGCGATCACGGGAACACATTAAAAGACAAGATTGCGCCACGCCGTGAAAGAACTCGCTGCAATTTTTTATTGATCGATAGTGAAAATGCTGCTTGAATGAAGCATCAAAGTGTGGACGTGTGGGTTTTATTTATTTATTTTCGCAAAAAATTATTTTGGGCGCGTGTAGCGCAGTCGGAGGAGGCGCGACTGCCGCGTGCACACGATATCAGGTTCCTGGTTCGGATTTCTCGCCCAGGCCAACCAAGCCTTCCAACCCTTCGGGGTCAGTGAATTGGTACCAGACCCGTCTGGGAGGGTTAAGCGCTGACTTGTTCATCGACTGTCCACCGCAAGTCATTCTATGGTCAAATACGCATTCAACTCGCCCCCACGACACCCCGTAGAAGTAGAATGCGTGGCGCATCCCAGAAGGGATTGAGTAACGCCGTCCTTTATCCCTTTATTTTTATTTATTTATTTATTTTATTTCTCCCAACAACAAACTGACAAAATCAAAAAGCGAAAAACATGTTGACTCTACAATTGGTCATATTACAAGGAATGAGGAAAATTATATCAGAAACGAATCTTCTACTAGCTGAGAGGAGATCGTGATTTAGATTTATATATACCACCACAGCTCCCATTGCGAAAATCGAGTCCATTTATTCAATATTGCTCACTGCGTACACACTGCACACTCCGTATCCTTATCAAACCATTGATGCCATTAAATCTCCTTTTTGACACTAAAAATGGCCGCCTTCCTCCTATCTGAACAAGCTTTAAACCGTCATTTTTCCTTGAATATAAGAATTTTATAAACTTTCAAACAATGTGCTCACTTTTGCGCAGGTGAATGAAAACTTCAACGAAATCATATTGAAATTTTTCTTAGATAAAAACTGTTCTAATCCTTGCGAAAAGCCTCTAATTTAATGTAGAAGAAGTTCCTTTCGATTTGTCAAAGGTCGATCTGATTTGAAAAGTTTTAAGCTAGCTAGAAATATGAATTATTATTATTAATATCAATTATTTAATTTATTGTTTTGTCCCAAACTGAAACTTTTATAAAATTATTACACATATTGGGGCGTGTGAACTGAAAATTTTCAAAGAAAGTTATACTAAATTTTTCTTGACCAAAAAATTATTAAAATAATTAATTAATATTTTGATTCGAAAAGTGTCCAATTCGACGAGGAAATGTTGTACATGTGTGCCTACGCCTAACCTTGGATTTTCCCGGGGATTGAAGAGGAAATTGAGGATGGACCCTTGTTTCTAGCCCGTTTTTACATCATCAGAACTGACAGAACTTTCCTTATAACCTAACACAGAACTCCTATGTCCTAAGCAACCTTACGAGCAACAGTGCGAGCTGAAATAGGGTGCTAGGACTGGAAAACGAGGGGCTTGCCCGGAATAAAACGCAAGCGACATCGCATGCGGCACTCGTCCAGTATTGACGCACGCCGTCAGTGCGACTAGACTAGAGATCACCCCACGCGGGGAAGGTCGGGGAGAAAGGAGAGTGCACTCTCCCATTATCGGGGCCTCTGACTCAGGAGTTGCTCGGCATGCACATACGATTCACACAAGGGAAGGATACTAGGTGACCGTGAGACTTTGAGGTGGCATGCATATCACTGGATCCGGCTTCGAACGCTGATTCCAAATATGGGTTCCGTTTCTGGTGTGCGCATCTGTGAACGGAGTTATGGACAATTTTCAGCATCCAAGCTCAAGTAGCCTGGAAACTGCGCTGCCGGCCGAGCAGTGTTGGCGCAAGGGGTAAAGGAGCGGCGTGGTGGGACGGGGTGTTTATCGTTCGACTCCCTGTGATGCAGGATTCTTGCACCTCTTAGAAAAGATCTCTCACGATCAACCAAAGCTCTCTACGTCAAATGGAGGAGTTTGGGTGAATTCGATTACCACGATTTATTAGGTTGTAACGAAATAAATGGCACTGAACCACTGTAAATTTAAACAGTTAATATTCGGCTTGTAGGCAAGTTTATTAATCGAAATAAAAACCTTCTGATTCTACTCATCTTTGCCAACGTGACACAAGCTTTTTATCCCAGTAGCATAAAAATCAGAAGCTCTGGAATTGACGAAATCTTCGAAGGCACTTTCGGCATCCTGTTGGTATTTGAATATTTTCCCTACCAAGAAGTCGCCAAGGTGCTTGAAGAAATGGTAGTCTGTTGGGGAGAGGTCGGGAGAGAACGGAGGATGTGGTAGAGTTTCAATGCTCAGCTCATTCAATTTCTGCAACGTCATTCGTGCTACATGGGGGCGAGCATTGTCGTGCAGAAGGAGAACTCGCCTTCGGTTTACCAAGGCCGGCCGGATATCCTTCAACTTTTTCATCATTTCTTCAACTTCAATGCAGCACTTTTCTGCCGTGATGGATTCACCGGGAGGGAGGAAGCTGTGGTGAATAATTCCCAGCGAACACCACCATACTGTCACCATTACTTTCTTTTGGTGCAATTCCGGCTTCGCAAAAACCTTGGGGCTCTCATCGCTGTCCACCCACTGTGCCGATCGTCGCCTGTTGTCGCACATTATCCATTTCTCGTCACAGGTTACGATGCGATCAAGGAATGGGTCCGTTTCGTTCCGTAGAAGCAGTGCGGACGAGATCTCATATCGTCGGTTTCTTTGCTCCTCAGACAGCTCCTGAGGCACCCACCTTTCCAGCTTTTTGGTCTTTCCAATTTCCTTCAGATGCCGGGAAGCCGTGTGGTGACTGACGCCAAGAACCTTCGCTATTTCCCTGGTACCTTTGTGTGGATCTTCCTCTACCACATCTCTCAGCTTGTCCTCATCAACATCACTATGCCTCCCACGACCTTCATGTTCTTCCAAGCTCTCATCTCCATTCCGGAACTTCTGATACCAACGATACGCCGTCCGAACTGTGGAACATCCTTGACCGAATGCGGCGTTGATCTTCTCGTCCGCCTCCTTAGCTGTAGTGCCCAGCTTGAATTCATACAAGTAAATGCCTCGGATTACCCTTTTGTCCATCTGCAAAAAAGTCAATAAAACTCTAAAGTTTTCCCACTTTTACATAGAAAATTTGGTACTCACCGGTAGAGCAAAGTTTGCGCTTCTAAACGATATGCCACATGTTACAGTTTGTTCTTGATCAAACGCGTAAAGACGCGCCAAAAATGGCGCGAGCCAGTGCCATTCAATTCGTTACAACCTAATAGTATGCTGCGGCGTGCAGGCGTGGCGAGTAGCTACGTACGGCGAATGTAAATACTGCTTTATCTCCACTTTTCGATTACAGATCCGCGTTTTGTTTTCATTGGACGAGGGAGAGTACTCCAGGACGGAGGCAAATTTAAACGTGTTCGTTTGTCGGCCCACACCTCAGAGTCCCTTTCCCTGCCCAATTCTGGACTCTCATCTGCGTCAGCGAACGCGGATGAGAGCACAGAATTACCATAGCGCACTATTTTGTTCAAAGGCTCTGTGTGAAACTAGAGCTGATAGTTTCGTGTTGTGGAGCATGTTCAAGTGCAGTTCTTCTTCGTCGGTCCATCTCCGCCGTCATTCTCAGCGCACAGTCCGTAGTGCACAAATGCTCGTGGCCGCGCGTCGCTGACAGTCCCCCTTCCAACTGCAATCGCTAATATCATTACATCGCGTCGCGCGTTGCGTGCGCTACCTCACTGAGGCTCCTCGGGTGAGAAACTCATGAGCAATTAACGACACCGCGGCAGCACCGATCTAATTACCGGTGCTAAGAAGTGGTGGTCTCTCAGCTCTAGTGTCCATCTCTGTATACAGTGGACTCATTTAACGGGAACAGAAAGCGTCCTAATCTACAACGCGCTCATAAAAACGATGCTGTGCTTCTGGAAGGACGCCCAGCACGTTAATTATACGCTATTAGATGAAGGCATGACAGCAACGGCAGAAGTGTACCCTAACACATTGATGACAATGCGTTCTTTGCAGTGCTGCGCGTGTGGGACAATCGATTTTTAAGCTGATTGGTGCGTATGTGTTACGCATTGTTCCACAGGACCGCCTTTTTGACCGACAAAAGTTTGTGCTGGATTTGTAAGGCACTTAGGAAATATTGGCCCACTATATTTCAAGAAATGGAAGGTTTATTTATTTATTTATTTATTCAAGCGTGGGTTACAAAATCATCACACGCGTAAAAAAAAGATCGAAAATAACATGAGAAATTCTAGAAAATTACATCGACACAACACCATCTACAAAAAAGTTTTTACGAAAAACAAGGTGTCTAAAACGAAATGTTGACATGTTAATAACATTTTCATCATCACCTAGAAGTAGGTTGAGCTCCTTGAGATTTCGATACGTGAGGAAGTTCGACCTAACTTTAGACCTAACAACTCTGGGATACAACCTAAGTCTTCCTATCCGATTTCTGGTCAGTGGAACACCAAAAAACTCTGTAGGGTCTATTGAAAGCTTCCTAGTTATAATTCTAAATAGCATGATCAGGTCCGTTATCTTCCGCCTGCTGTACAGGGAGGGTAAGCCTAGTTGTCTGGCCCTATCAACACCATTGGGAATGTCGGCATAGCCCATTCTAAAGCACCTCATAAACAGTTTTCTCGTGTAGTTGTTTTGGACGCTTTCAAGGAGCTTAATAAATTTCGTTTGACAGGGATTAAACACAGTGGTGGCAAATTCCATGATGGGTCTCACATAGCATATGTAGGCACGTAAGAGAGTCTTAGGGTCGTTTGTCTTCAGTACCTTGAAAAGGTTATAAGTCCGATAGTTTGCTTTGTTTACAAGCGTTTCGTAGTGCGCACCAAAATTGAGGTCACTAGATATGAGAATGCCTAAGTCCTTAGCTTCCGTAACCTGCTCCAGGTTAATGTCCTTAAACATATAGATTGGAGAGTACGTCTGGTGCTTAGACTGTATTACAAGACATCGCGATTTCTCAGCAGCAAGAGGAAGCTCCCAGCTTTCTGCCCATTTTTCAATAAAATTGATGGCTTCTTGAACTTCATTAGATACCGCAGGTTTGTCAACCTCTATGTAAATTTTTACGTCGTCGGCGTACATTTTACATAAAACTCCAAATCTGGATACAGCGTCAGGAAGCTCATAGGTGTACACAAAAAAAAGACCGGTGATAGAACTCCGCCCTGCGGTACCCCACTAGAAGCTGGATAGATCGAGGAATAATTGCTTTCCACTTTGACCTGATACGTTAATTGACAACAGCTTTAAGAGATAAGAGCAGGTATAAGATAAGAGCAAAACGATGATATTGACAACAGCTTTGAAAGGCTTTGATCAGGAATGCATGGAATTTACGTTTCCATGCAAAGAATTCCGGCTTCACGCCATTTCTATTCCTTCCGTTCCATGTTTAGTATCCCAATTTTTTGACCCGAAAAACGGAGGCACTGATGTACCAAAGCCGATTTGGCTGAAGATAGCAATTAAAACAACTGTGTTTCGCCTAGCTGCAGTTCTCCTCAGAAAAACCAGCGCATATCTCTCGGAATGCCGTTATGGAAACAGTGCTGACAACCGCACTTAATTCTCATAGTAAGCAGGAAGGCCCCGAATATTAGAAGGAAAGCTAAGTGCTACGTTTCAAAAGTAACTCGATAGGCGAGAGTAAAGGATGCCTAAAAAATGACTCTTTGACGAAAACTATCCTAGCGATCGTGGAACACATGCTTCATTTTGTTTAGAAAAAAACGTCAATATAAACTTAAAGCCGTAGAATAAAATGTTTCAACAGAATGGTCTCCGTGCATTCGTATCACACTGTAATGTTCACTCGATCTGTGCTTGATGTTCACAGTTGTGCTTGTACGTAGCAGCCGCTCAGTACCGTGCAAGAGATACAGGAATGCCGTTTTCGCTGTGTGCTCTCCTTTCATGGCCGCTAGACGGGAGAAGCCACGCCTCATCCCTCTTATTGGTCGGTCATGTGGGGTCAGCTACGGCACACTGGATCCACGCCGAGTATATGCAATCAATACAGATCTCTACTACAAGAAATACAACATAGAAGCAATGACAGAACTAACAACAACACTACAAAACATAGCTATTGAACAGTAGAACACAAAAACAACAACACAGCATGAACTTTGAACATACAAAGTTAGCTTCACAACAGATCTTGTTTTTTTGTCCGGCGTGCACTGGAGTGCGTATCTCACTTACTTACATACTTTTATTTCAGTGTTTCCTAAATGAGCCTAAATCAAGGCTGGTGCACTTGTAAGGAATGTGATCAACTTTCATTTCTGTCCGGTGCCTTTTGGTGGAGACTGCCTGGCACCATATCGTTGTGTAAGGCGCCTTTTATACTCCCGCCGCGGCGCGGCGCGCCAATTCGGGACGCGGCGCGGCCAGTCGCGCCGCGCTCCGAATTTGACGCCCCACTGCGCGATTGCAGTTAAAAAGGGGAGCGTTAGCGACGCGCGCCGACGAGATTCTACGTACTACGGTCCGTGTGCTCCAGTGTAAAAAAACGGATGTTTGATTCGTGATCAGCACACCAAATAAGCTCCCTAGGCGAAATTTGTGCGAAATCGGTGATTGTGACCTCGACAGCTTTAGTCATCCGAACCTACCGCAAAAACGAATGTCGATTCGTGATCAGACCCTAAATACCTCCCCCCCCCCAAAGTAGTTTGGTCGAAAATTCTTTTCGACCCCTCCTCGACCTTTTGAGTTCTTAAGGTACAATAGTGTCATAATTTCGCTACACCCTCTTTGTTTTGCTAGTTAGAGAACCAAAACAAGCAGGACATAGCAAAATGTTTCATTTCGATGGTGAATCTCCCACTCCATACCGAATCTGCCGCAGCTGATCGCGCCGCGCCGCGTCATTTCCTCTAGCGGCGCGATTCGCCGAATACCGTAACCCGGAATTACGTCAAATGTGGCGTTTTGGGGCGGCGGAGTATGAATGCGATGCGGCGCCGAAAAATCGATAGCTATGTCAACCATCACGCCGCGCCGCGCGGCGGCGCGAGTATAAAAGGCGCCTAAGCCCTAGTTTGTACTTGCGCCCCCACGCGGCGCGGCACCACGATCGCCATCGATTTTTCGCGCCGCCCGGTCGATTTCTATCCCAACCATCGTGCCGCGCCGCGCAGCGGTGCAAGTATAAACTAGGGCTAACGCGTCCACCTAGAGTGAAATTCACCGACGCTTACTAACTCGAACAGCTAGCTGCAGTATTCTCTTCACAACTGACTTAGAGATGCATTCAGGCGTGAGCAAACCATCCTATACGATTATTGCTCATTTTCAGTTGAACGGGCGCGATTCCAAAACGTTGACTTATTTTATCCTTGTGAATGTGCTCCATTCCCGTGTTGCCGGCACTCTAACACAGCACCTTCATCTTCATAGCACTTTGTCGTCGCTTCGCTTCCTTTGTCACTGGTCACCATTCAGATCCATACAATACCACGGCGCGCACTACTTCTCTTCCTAACTTGCCGCTAGGTTTTCTTCCACAAAGTAAGCCGGTGGTGTTTCTCTATTTGAGTCACGCAGAGTTTATTCGCAGGTTGATCTCATGAAGCAAACCTCTATTGCTGTTAATAGTTGAGTCCGGTATTTGAGAACATCAGTTTTTGTCCTGATCTAGGATTGAGTCTCGATCGTTCTAGTCGATCGTCATGTACTTCGTGTTCTTCATATTTAGACGCAAAACGAGCGCTGCGAATCGATCACTCTAAAAGCAAACTACAAAGCGTCTAAAAGCAAACTACAGCATTCCTGCGATTGTTACTAACGGAGAATTGTTAGCTATTTCTGACCGTGACAAAGCTAAACATTTGCCGAGCAATTTCAAAAAGTATACCTTACCGCCAATTGTAGGCCTTGTCCCGATCTCACTCCTTGTGCTCCTCTCATGGAGCCTAACATCTGGTTCTATCGGGATGATATCGCCGAAGTTCTGCTCAAGTGGCCAACCTCTTTCTCAGTAACCCCTGATTTCGTTCCGGATCACTTTATCAAGCGCATTGTAGACCACATTGTGACGCCGCTGGAATTTCTATTCAACTTGTCGTACATGCGCGCCGAAGTGCCTAGGAGATGGAAGCAATCGTTCATAGTTCCGGTGCCTAAAAAACCTCCTTATAATTCTCCTGGCAACTATCGCCCTATTAGTATTACTTCCATCTTCGCTAGGGCCTTTGAAAAACTTGTTAAGCGCAGATTGGTCCAGCACCTAGACAGAAACAGCATCATACCGGCTTGCCAACATGGCTTTTGTAAGGGAAAATCTACTGAGACTGCGTTGCTCTCTTCACTAAATGGCTGGACTATGGCGGTTGATGCTGGAAAGAGTGTGGACGTTGTGTACTTTGACTTTTCAAAAGCTTTCGATAGAGTACCTATCACTTTGTTACTGTGTAAACTGGCCAGGGTGGGGTTGCATCCCAGGCTGGTGGACTGGATTGGTAATTTTCTGCGTGACCGCTCCTGCCGAGTCCGTGTGGGTTGTGAGTTCTCTGAGGTGTATAATGTTCCTAGTGGCATCCCACATGGCAGTGTTCTTTCACCCTTATTGTTTTTGATTTATACTGCCGATTTGCCCCCAACGCTTACTGATATTGGGGTCAGCTGCGTCATGTACGCAGACGACGTCAAATTGCACAAGACTATTGAGAGCCAGCGTGATAATTTAGTTTTGCAAGATGCTATTTCAGCGGTTGACGACTGGTCCTCAACGTGGGAATTGCCAATCGCAGCGGAAAAAACCAAGGTCCTGCATATTGGAAACAAGGAATCTGTTTACAATTACAATATCGGTGAATCTATATTGGAGAATGTAAATGAGATCACAGACCTAGGATTCAGATTTACAAACAAGCTCTCCTTCGAGCCGCACCTCAAACTTATTTTTGGCAGGGCTATTCATAGAACATACAACTTGTTTAAAGCAGTTAGAAGTAAAAATTCCGTTACTCTTTTAAAGGCCTACAAGTCCTACGTAAGACCCTTGGTAGAGTCGGGAACAACTGTTTTCTCCCCATACCAAAAAAAAGTTTATTGCGTTGTTGGAGAGTGTTCAAAATAATTTTACCCGCAAACTTGCTATGCGATGCACTGGTCTGCCTTATCGTTTTCTGCCCAATGGGGAGCAGCGCCGTCGAATTTACGGGCTTCCGAGTTTGTGTAGCAGACGAAGGAAGAACGATCTTCTGATGGCTATCAAAATAATTACTAATAAAACGCGGCTGGATCCTGCAGAATTCTTTACTTGGTACAGGTCCAGAACGAGAGGCTCCACTTATAAAATTAGAAAGCTATTTGCTCGTACTCAATTACGGAACAACTTCTTCAGCATTAGGGTTGTATCTATTTTAAATAAGAATTGGAGCGAGGACTTGGCAAGCATGAGTGTAAGGGCTCTTCGCGCTGTTGTTGGTAGGCTGATGATGTAGACTCGAGGATTCCTCGTATATATATTTTTTTCTTTTTGCTCCCGCCTCATAGTTTTCTTACTAATCATTCTCTTGTTGTGTTGTCGTGGTTTCCTTTATATTATCTCGCTTTTTTTCAAGTTCTATCTTATACTAGTTGTACACGAGTAGGTTATGTTTAGCTGTTTGTCCGCGTTGAATTTGATGTTTTGTTTGTTTCTACGTGTGCGAAAGCACACGTCAATCAATCAATCAATCAGCAGTTGTACGAACACAACTTTTGGCACTACAGTAGAAGAATAAACGATTAAGCAAATAATAAATATTTTTTATATTTTTGCAGTGTGTTACAGCCATTTTGAAAAAGCCCCATGTTTATAACAGAAGAGGAAGCCGCATGTTTCCACTGCTTTCACCATGTAATGATAACCAGATCATGGGGAATCGACTCGATTTCCTCTTAAATTTCTTTTTCTATTATCGTACGAAAGGACAGCAGGGCAAGAGAGACACCTACATGAAATGCCGGTTTGGCATTATTATCTATTCCTTAGAATAATTTTTATGAACTACTTAACACAGCTCAACAAAAAAATGATTATCGGTTTGTGTAGACAGGGTACAAGTACATAAGGAAATCATCCCTATAAGTGACGCCCTCGTGTGTCATTTGCTAGCTGGGTTGAGATACAGGTTGTTCCTTGTTCATCCGATGAGACTCACACATGTCATCCATAAGAGTCGACGTTTTCTCAAAGATCACTTCCTCGACCTAAATTTTATTGAAGAAACCTCTCGGCAGTAGGTATGTGAGCTGTGAGGAATCTGTGAGCAAATGATTTACCTTCGCTCTGTACTCAACATCATCGCTGGTGTTCACCATTTGAAAGATTGGTGCAATCATAGGCACAACCATAAAACCGCCAAGTGGGAAGTAGCTTCGATAGGCCTGCTTCAGCTGAAATGTGAACTGAATAGTAGCAAGGAGGACAGTAAGCAATAAACAATAGATTGCGTCGGAGGTGGTAATCAAAGACTGGAACAGGTTCCTTCTTCCTCATGACGAGCTGTGGATAAGGAAAACACAAAGGCAGTGGGGATGCCCTGGCGGTCACAGAGCAGGTAATCGATTGTAGGTACCGCCCGTCGGCCAGAAAGGGCGCGAATCCAAAGCCATCGGGGAGAGACCGCCTCCTCAGACAGTCATTGCGTTCAATCAAATTCACGAGACTGTAAGGCCGGGGGCATACTTCCATCGCCGCGATGCCATCGCAGCGCTCAGTTCATGGCCATTCCGCCGCACGCGGCCGAATAGTCAAAGAGGACTTCGACGCGGCCGCCGCAACAGTGGCGGTCGGCATGCGCGATGGGCGCGGGAAGCCATTGCGCATGCCGATCGTCACTGTTGCTGCAACCGCGGCGAAGTTTCTTTTGATTATTTCGCCGCGAGCGGCGGAATGGTTATGAATTGAGCGCCGCGATGGCATCGCGGCAATGAAAGTATGCCCCCGGCCTAATGTGACGCGGCTGGGATGGAACGAGTGCTTGAGTCGGGGACCGCTCATTCGTCTTGAAGGAGCGCCTTGCACCTGTGTTCCTGCGATTCCCCCTTCCACCTGCCGGATTCTGTCAACAGCCTATGTGGCTGTGTGAGTGTGAGTGCGAGTGCTAGTTCCACCGTTGGGCAGCCTATGTGGCTGCACTCACTCTTCTCTGTCTAGTTCCCCGCTACTCTATATAGTACGTGTGACTGAGTTTTGCTGAGAATTTGAGAACTACGAGGCCTGAGTGGCCGGCGCTCCTCCTGTCTCCTGAGGTACGATTGAGTAAGCCTTTCAAAATCTATTAGGTTGTAACGAAATAAATGGCACTGAACCACTGTAAATTTAAACAGTTAATATCTCGGCTTGTAGGCAAGTTTATTAATCGAAATAAAAACCTTCTGATTCTACACATCTTTGCCAACGTGACACAAGCTTTCTTATCCCAGTAGCATAAAAATCAGACGTTCTGGAATTGACGAAATCTTCGAAGGCACTTTCGGCATCCCGTTGGTATTTGAATATTTTCCCTACCAAGAAGTCGCCAAGATGCTTGAAGAAATGGTAGTCTGTTGGGGAGAGGTCGGGAGAAAACGGAGGATGTGGTAGAGTTTCAATGCTCAGCTCATTCAATTTCTGCAACGTCATTCGTGCTACATGGGGGCGAGCATTGTCGTGCAGAAGGAGAACTCGCCTTCGGTTTACCAAGGCCGCCAGGATATCCTTCAACTTTTTCATCATTTCTTCAATTTCAATGCAGTACTTCTCTGCCGTGGTGGATTCACCGGGAGGGAGGAAGCTGTGGTGAATAATTCCCAGCGAACACCACCATCCTTTCTTTGCTCCTCAGACAGCTCGTGAGGCACCCATCTTTCCAGCTTTTTGGTCTTTCCAATTTCCTTCAGATGCCGGGCAGCTGTGTTGTGACTGACGCCAAGAACCTTAGCTATCTCCCTGGTACCTTTGTGTGGATCCTCCTCTACCACATCTCTCAGCTTGTCCTCATCAACATCACTATGTCTCCCACGACCTTCATGTTCTTCCAAGCTCTCATCTCCATTCCGGAACTTCTGATACCATCGATACGCCGTCCGAATTGTGGAACCTCCTTGACCGAATGGGCGTTGATCTTATCGTCCGCCTCCTTAGCTGTAGTGCCCAGCTTGAATTCATACAAGTAAATGCCTCGGATTACCCTTTTGTCCATCTGCAAAAAAGTCAATAAAACTCTAAAGTTTTCCCACTTTTACATAGAAAATTTGGTACTCACCGGTAGAGCAAAGTTTGCGCTTCTAAATGATATGCCACATGTTACGGTTTGTTCATGATCAAACGCGTAAAGACGCGCCAAAAAATGGCGCGAGCCAGTGCCATTTAATTCGTTACAACCTAATATTAAGTTCTAGGATCCACTTTTCACGATTCCGCGACAATTCTATGCCTCGACGTCAACGACCCGGTAGGCTCGTCAACCCAACCTAAATTTTTTGTATCTAATCTTCTCTACGGTGTCTTACAATTAATTTAGGTTACGTTCGCCATTTATTTGTGATAAATTTCTGTTACCAGTCTTCATTTTCTCACCCAGCTTATTTACTAAAGTATGCTAAACCTTGCCGTATCCCAGACATAGAAGGACAGTGCTCCGGTCAGCTTAGAATTGATAAAAGCTCGATTTCCTTGGAGATCTTATTGCTATGACACCTACCTGGCTTAGAGTGTAAGGCATTTCATGGTCTCCGACCTCCTCTTCCAGAAACGAATAGAATTTCTCGACCAGCCACTCCCAGTTCTCTCGCCGATCCTTGCCGCTCAGACATGCACATATGACGCGAACCACATCCGTGGAAGGACAGCCGAAGTGTGCTGTCTGAAAATTGGGAAGCGTTTACATATTCACATACATATTGCGTTATTTGTAAAGTTTTTTAAAGCTGGAAAATGAGCTATATTTTTACTTTTTAAAAAATTACTACCGTAACCTGCTTTTAGATAGTTGCCTGTTTGTAAATTTAGAATAAGACGTTCGTTGCTACGTTTTAGTTCATCGCGAAGATTCTAGTATTTTTACCTGAAAGTCTACCATGGCCGCCAGTTCGACCTCTCCTTTTTCACCGGTTCTCCAGATCAGATTCGTCGTCCACACGTCGCCATGGCATAGTACTCGCTTCATTCCTAAAGACAAAGAAAGTTTCTAGAGTTTCATACGCATTTTAGACTAAAGTGAAATGTTTTATTTAGTTAGTTGGTTAAAGAAAAGAGACCTACTTTTTAATCATTTGACAGGCTTACCCAGTTTCTCTGGTAGATTGTCAGCAAACGTTGGGTCCAGAATTTCGCTGACAACAGCCTCCAGATTATCGATGCTAGACTTCATTCTCTCACCGTTTAAGGAGCGTAGCATCGTGAACACAGAAGCAACTGACTGGAAAAAAGCGTATAAAGGCGAATAAATGGAAGTAAGTTAGCGACAAGGTTAGCTCGATGGACGCAGCAATTTTTCTGAAATTCACCTCCTTGGTGAGAAATGTGGAGAACAGGTCCTTAAATGGATTGACAAGAAATTTCGATCTATCCTCGTCGGAGAACTTCAACGAAGCAGCTTCCAATCTTGCTATGCTTTTGAGCGGCTGAAAGGCCTAGAATTAATATCCAGATAAAAAAGTTCGACTGGTTCCTAGCGGTGTCAACAACTAGCTGTACACGGATGGAAAATGATGATCTCCAGCTTGTCGAGCTTTCAAGACTCGCTTTCTCGCAAATTATATTCAGAACAGTCAAGCGATAACACCTGTAAAACAAGTTCTGGCTCTAGATTGTTGAAGATATGAATAGGAAGTCCACCGGCAATGTACTCCATTATGATGTATCCCTTCAAGGGATTCTCCGCACTGAACTCCCGTGAGTAGTACACCTGAAAAAATTTTGTGATCTAAGTCGAGTTGTGTTCGAAATCGATGAAGTTCCTCACCGTGGGCCTTGCGATATTTGTAACGCCGTACTTCTTCAGCAGCCTGTACAAGTATACCTCAGTGTTGTGAACCTTAACAGTTAGGTGAATCCGAGATGTCTGCCTGTGAAGATGTGCTGTTTAATTACATTGCAGTAGTCAGGAAAAAGAAGAAAAAGGAAAACCCGTTCGGAGCAATGACACTGTAGTTTTCAAACAAGTCGCGAATGGATCGCTTTCTAAATTCGCACTCCCTCGGGCTGCCGTATCCGCGCTGGATCCCGATGAGGTGTTTCTGAGGTCCGGCCTGCCCACGCACGCTATCGATCTGCGCCGCCTGCCACGCGCTGCCCTTCGCGGGGCTTAGTTCATACTTCCCTGCGGGCAGCGCGCGATCTCGTGCTCTCTTTCTCTCTCTTCAAACCATCTCCGAGATCCTCGAGTGGAGTCTTGCCGCTCCCTTACTACCAATGCAACCGGCTGCACTATAGCAAGGCATCGCTTCCAATGGGAATTCTGCTGACAAGGGAACTGTCTGAATGGTGCGCCGGAACAGCAAGAACGAATACTATAGAAAGAATCTCCGCCCACCAAGTAGTAACGGAACATGTTTTGTTTTTGCCGAATTCTTGGGGCAAACGAGCAGAAGGGTATAATGGTTAAGGGTCCGCAGCGTCGAGCTTACCACGGCTGTCGCGACCGCGATCGCTCCTCGGTCCGTGGCTGGCCCGGGCGCGCTGTTTCTTACGGCGGTTTGCCGATGAGGCGCCATCGATCGGCCTGGGAGCATGGGAAAACAGGTGACTCACCATCGATCGCCGTGCGCCGCCTCCTCTCGACGGGCGCGCGCCGCATTCGACGTCCTGTGCTCCCGCGACGAGGTCTGCCGACATCGTCGGTCCTCTTCCCATTCCGTACGGCCGCCGTGAGGCCTCATTCCTGCCACACAGTACGCATGCAACACGGGCGCAGCACCAGGAGAGAGGAAGCGAGGTCTGGTGAGCACTGCGCTCACCCTCGCGGCCTCGGAAACTAATCCAGCCTGCCGACCCTGGAGGATCCTCTACTAACTGCTTCCATTCACTCCTATTTGGTCTGTATTTTATTCGTACTCGCGATAAACTGCTACAACTGCCAGGTGTGCTGTGAGGACGGAGGAGGAGGGTGAGTCACTGTCAATACGTCTCGTTGCCTGTCTTCTTGGCCAGTCTCCTCGGCATGTCATCTTGTCGTCGGGGTACGTGCCTCGCCCTCCAGGTTCCCAGGTTCCTCCCTTGTCCGCAAGGAGGAGACGGCTGGAGGGGCGAGCCAGAGGACGGTGAGGAATGTGAGTCCTTGTTGGAGTTATTACCAATACGTGTCAACACGGTCAATACGCTGGGCCAGGGCTAGGAACCTAAGGCTATCACGAACGTGATGACAAAAATATATTGTAGTGTCCTCGTATTGTACTGTATTTTTTTACATATTCTTAGTGATGTACTGTCTTAATATCTGCATATTCACTGTATTCACGTGCTAGAAATTCAAATATGTTTTCATTCGCAGAAGCATTCCTCTACAGATGAAGTCGTAGATAACCACGCAATGTTTTGAGTACCTCCTAGATCAGCGCATAAATAGCCGGCTCGATTGCCGCGGCATTAGTCATTCTTTTGCCCTTTGCTCCTCAGCCCTCAGCACCCACGGAACGCGCAGCGCATTCATTTCTCTATCATTATTTCGCATAATTATATTTGTTCGCAGTTTCATGTGAAATCACAAAATATATAATAAACGTTTAATTACCCAAGTTTGAGGAATCGGAGGCGAAGACCTCGGTCTTCTCGTACGTACAATTGGTGCATCGGCTGAGAAACGAACCCGGGCCGCCCGCGTGGCAGGCGAGCATTCTACCACTGAACCAGCGATGGAGAGCAGGGAGGAAAAAGGGAACCCTCTGCTTTCCCCGCACGGCGGGCGAAGCAGGCTCGGCGGCGAGTGCCCCGAGTCCCTCGCGACATTCCCTTGCCCTAGCGGGAGCACCATCCCACTTACGAAACACCAGGCGCTTGACTCTCGCACCTCGGTGACGACCAGAGAACATTGGCGGATGTAACTCTTGGTGAGCTGAGCACTCTGCGAGAGGAGCCACTATGCTCATGCACACGCTACGAACCTAATGGGAAACAAGACCTCTCAACTACGCGAACACATGCAGGCGATGACATCTTCAGGGCGATACAGGAAGACTACCGAGGACATCGAGGACCTGGAAATCGAGACGGGAATTGCGGCCAGTGCTTCACTGTGGCTCGAAGGCGCCCGTTATGTATCACCATCAGACGTTCTGGCTTACTTCAAGAGCACAAATGTCGTGTCACAACAAGATCGTGGACGGTACAGCGTATCATTGGCCGATGTAACATCAAAGTTCTCTCTGCGCGCGGTGACATATTCCACAAAAGTCGCGGACACTCTAACATTCTACAAGAAGCGCGTTGGGGTGCAGGTGCTGACCAACTCAGGACAGCGTGGTAGCACAGGACCCGCACCGCTTTCGATATGGGTACGGCATTCGTGATGAGGAACACAACGGATCTGCAGGCAGTGACACCCAGCCTGGGTTCCCTCACCACCGGGCCAGCCATCGTCGACATCGGTACACTTGGATTCCTGGCAGAAAATCTCTCACGCGATGATCATGTCTGGCGGGATGACGCACCCATTTTGCGCTGCATCCTAATCAATGAGATCCTATTCGACGCAGATGATGTGTTCCACGACATAATATGGCCTGAACTGCTAAGTGATGTGGAGAAAATGAACATGTCGCGTTGTGTGATACCTGCTGACAAACAAAAGATCAAAGAAGTCAAGGCAACCCTCGTGACACTGGATACGTACGCTATGCTGAGGACATCTCGAAGGGACAGAGCACAGCAGGATTCTTTTGCCCTTTGCCCCTCAGCCCTCAGCACCCACGGAACGCGCAGCGCATTCATTTCTGCGCATTCATTTCTCTGTCATTATTTCGCATAAGTATATTTGTTCGCCGTTTCATGTGAAATCACAAAATATAATAAACGTTTAATTACCCAAGTTTGAGGAATCGGAGGCAAAATCCTCGGTCTTCTCGTACGCAAAAACGCCTCGTCCCCAGGTTCGGGTGTCCCCTTGGCGATCCTCGGGTGTTCCGTGGGGCGAGAGGGGGCTTTGTGTGCAGGGCTTGCCTCTGCCTGCGAGGCCGCCGATCGCAACAACGGCGGCGCAAGTGACTCATGTTCTGGCTTAGGTTGTGCAGTGGCAGAGGTGCCGCCTCGCGGTCGAGACATCAAGGGTTTGTTTCCCCACATATGTTGCGCTTTTGCACTCTTACCATAGTATGGCATTTCCATGGAGATTTCCATATTTGAACTTTTTTCGGAGTTCGCTGCGGTACTTTGTCTAATCTATTCCTTGTCCATGTCTAATGATGCACCAACAATACTCCAAATATGCAAAATTCGATGATATACGAAACTTTCACGCTAATCAGTGGTTCTCATTGTCAAAGTAAGAAATTTTGACATGGGAACAACATGAAACAGCAGCAGGAAGCTAGAAAACCGCTTCATATGCATTTTATTAGTGTCGGTGAGGTAATCACGAGAACTGTCGACGAAGAATAAGAAGTGAAAACATCAACAAACTCCGAAAGGTTCAGATATGGAAACCTCGATGGAAGTGCGGTACTATGGTAAAAATGCAAAAACGCGACGTAGCTGGGAAGCCGTCGACGTAGCGACCATGAAGCAGTACCTTTACCATTCGCCACCCAGTCTATGACACGAGTTCCTTGCGCCGCCGTGGTGAACTCGAGGCTGCGGAACCTTAGCCATTACACCCTCCTACTCGTTTGCCTCAAGGATTCGGCAAAAAATGTTCTGTTACTATTTGTAGTACGGAGATTCTTCCTATAGTACTCGTTCTTGATGATCCGGCGTACCGTTCAGACAGTTTCCCTGTGAGCCTTGGATATCCAGTACAGCCTTTAATCAACTGGAGAGGTCCCGTCATCGTATCATATATTCAACTTACAGCATCTGCTATATTCTCGCTGGTAGTTCTGCTATTGTGACTTGGGGCCGGATTCATCAACGACTTACGTCACTTTAACGGAGAATTGCAAGCTTATCAGCGATACGGTGCGTTAGATGTTCAGATAACGCGGCTTATCGCTCACCATATCGCTTGATAAGCTTACAATTCTCCGTTAAAGTTACGTAAGTCGTTGATGAATCCGGCCCCCGGTGTTATTGCATGTGATAAATCTTGCGATGCTACTCTGTGCAGTTCAGGAAGAAGAAGGTGGTGAGTCATTGTAATATGTGTTGTGGCCCGCATGTACAAGTGCGAATTCAGATGGTTATATTCGGTTGGTATGTTGGTTGTTTATATGGGGTTGCCACTCGTTCAGTACAGGTTGGATCATTTCAACACGCTCGTAGTGCTCACGGTTCACGTAGTACGAGCGTCAATCCAGGGTGTTGTCCGTTCAACAGCTACAAGGTTACCACGCCGGGCCGCATCTGCCGGAGAGGAGGCGAGACCTAATTACATCTTCGGTTCCCTACCCTACACCGGGATTGTGGGTTCCATGGTTACCTTGTATGCCTACGGGGCGAATAGGGGACTCCGTTCAACAAGGGCATGCCATTGACGCCTAACAAACAGCCAAATTTTCTTTGAACAAAAATTCTTGCAACCATCTTATTGAGTGTATCGTTTAACCTGACTGAAGGTCATTTTGATGTGGAAGGTGTCCAGTTTGATTTCGAAAGCGTTAGGCTTGTTTAGGATAGTGTTTAGTTTGACTTGAAAATGGTATATATCACTGTAGCTACGAAAACAGCATCGAATCCTACCCTCTTCACGCTTTCTTCCAAAGATTTAGCGAAGTCTTCGGCCTTGAAGTTTCCGGTCTGTTCTAGTTTTTTATGACTTTCCATCATTGACAGAAACGAGCATATCTGCAAAAATTTCTAATGATGATCCTCCAGAAGATAGCGAAGCGAACTTCAAAATGTAGAACGTTACAGGTTGTTAATGTGGCCTACTTGGAGATGCGAGAACACATCGGACCAGTCAGGCCGCATTGAAGCGCACGGATAGTATGACCTGTGCGCTATTGAAGTCCTAATTGGTTGGCCAGTTCTCAGCACTTTATGTAGCCCATATTAACGACTTGACATACTGAAAACATACTGACCTTTACAACGAATTTTTCCGGCAACCCTTCAGCTCCACCATTTTGCCAATCGGGTGAGATCAAGCATATCTTCGACAAGAATCCCTGAATTATTCAATTTTTACCATCAGCGAATTAACACACCAACTCCCGGTTTAAGACCACAATTTTTCAATCAGGAACATTTTTAATTCCTACTAAGAGTAATCAACTGCAAAAAAAATCCGATTTTCAACCTCTTATATTAAAACAGCATTCCCATTACCTATATTTAGGTAATCTGGCAACTGGCTGTAAAGTAAAATGTCTGTCTCAAACGTTTTGCTATGTGCGATACACCTAATTCGTTAGTCTGTTCATCTGTCTGTTTTCCGCGCAAAATTTACAGCCGTCAAAAGGAACTGGCGATAACTCCTTTCTTGTTACTGATTTTAGCCAGAAATGATCGTTTGAGAGAAGGGAATCGCGCGATTATATAGGAGTAGCATTAGTAAGATTGAGTACAGGTGGACACTGCAGATGGAACAATCAATATTGATCGATACCATCGATTTTCGCTCGATGTCGAGCGGTTAGTTGGGAGTTATAAGATTGTGATGGACTATGGCGTTGACCAATCAATATCGATAGACTCCATCGATTACGACAGGTTGCCGTAAACAGCAATTAATGTAAACTAGGGGGGGCACGGAATCGATGGCGATCGATAATACGTGCTTCATCTGCAGCTATATAGCTGCCATGCTTAGTACAGGGAAGCATACATGTCGAAGTCATTTATGGCGCTTTACAATAAATAGCCAATCCAGGTTAACTGTAAAATTAGTTACTGTCAGCGTGTATGCACTGTACGCAGTTGGAGGAGGCGCCTGCACTCTGGTTCAAGGTTCTTGGTTCGGATCTCGCCCATGCCAA
The DNA here is from genome assembly GCA_947359475.1 of Heligmosomoides polygyrus bakeri. Classification (NCBI taxonomy): domain Eukaryota; kingdom Metazoa; phylum Nematoda; class Chromadorea; order Rhabditida; family Heligmosomidae; genus Heligmosomoides; species Heligmosomoides polygyrus. The sequence continues at coordinate 100,632,312 of OX375868.1, read as the reverse complement.
CCAGGCCTTTTATCTCTTCGGGACGGTGAACTGGTAGCACACTTGTCTGTGAAGGATAAAACGTTGCCTTTCCCATTATTGGTCATCGAAGGCTATTTTGTAGGACAAACATGAGTCAAAATTGCCTCCACGACATCAAGCAGATGTAGAATGCGTGGCGCATTCCAAGGAGGTACTGATTGATGCTGACCTTTATTGTCGCGAGCGCGATCGCCCCTCGGTCCGTATCTGGCCCAGGCGCGCTGTTTCTTACAACGGCATGCCGATGACGCGCCATCGATCGGCCTGGGAGCATTGGAAAGCTGGTGACCTAGCACCATCGATCGGCGCGCGCCGCCTCCTTCCGACAGGTGCATGCCGCAGTCGACGTCCTGCGCTCCCGCGACGAGGTCTGCCGACATCGTCGGTCCTCTTCCCATTCCGTACGGCCGCCGTGAGGCCTCATTCCTGCCACACAGTACGCATGCAACAGGGCGCAGCACCAGGAGAGAGGAAGCGAGGTCTGGTGAGCACTATGCTCACCCTCGCGGCCTCGGGAACTAAAAAGCCTGTTCGACCCCGGAGGACCCCTGTATTCTTATTCCTAATCATTTCCTCTGTATTCTATGCTCTGTATTCGAGATAAACCTCTACGACTACCAGGTGTACTGTGGACAAGGAGGAGGAGGGTGAGTACCTGTCAATACGTTTGGTTGTGATCGTACTTCTTGGTCGTGCTTCTTAGTACCGTGTTGTCGTCGTTGATGGGCTGCACATGTCCTCCTCCATGGGTCCCGGATTCCGTCCATTTGGGTGTAAGGAGGACTGGAGATTCAAGCCGTCTCCTCCTTACTGCTGGAGCTCCCATTTCAGGTAAGTACCATCAATACGTGTCAATACGAGCCGGTGTGCTTCAATACGTTGGGCCAGGGCTAGGAACCTAAGGCCTCTTTCCCCCAAGTGTTTGGGTCCTTCTTGGCGATCCTCGGGTGTTCCGTGGGATGAGAAGAGGCTTCGTGCGCAGGGCTTACCTCTGCCTGCGGGTCCTCCGATCATAACATTTATCCTTAGTGGATCTGCTACCTAATTAAACTTATTTTCATGATGTAGAGTATCTTGCAGCCTCCTCAGACAGACTACCCCTCTGTTTCCCCATTAGGTGGTTACTAGCATATGAGCTGGAGAGTGGCTACGGTATCACAAGGTTCCTATTTTTATTCCAAAGCTAAGTCTGTGATTATTTATGAAATTCACTCTAATTTTACCAACTAGTGGAGCAGAAGTGAAGACCAAAGGTGCAAGTTTCCCAAATATCACTGAGCCGCTCACGTTTCCTAGTCCAATGTCCTTCACGCCTTTGTTCGGGCCAAGCTTTGCCTCCGGTCCGAATGCTTCGTAGACACTTTCTTGTAGGTCTTCCCATTGAAGATTCGTCTGAAGTATTCCGTCTGCTGGAATGATCAACGACATTGTGCTGCTTGATCGTGGTTGTTCTGAAGTATTCCGCTTTGTCGATACTAAAGCCCCTTTGAATAGAAAAAAAACGAATGTAAAAAAGCAGAAGAGGAAGAATCAATGAAGAGAGAGAAAAGCAGGGAAGCATAATAGGAGCTAGAGCATTAACTGAGGTAAAAATTCAGGTTTAGGCGTAGTTGAGAGCGCTAATCTATGTATATCTCTGACATATTGCACTTTGTACATAATAACTTAATTACTTTGACACTTTGATGGTCCTTTTGTCGGCTGGAGATTTTCTCAGCGGGGACCACAACTCTTCCATAGCGCTCGATCTCTGGCTGCTTGCATCCAGTGAGGCAGACTCCGCTCTCTGAAAGATCTCGAGAATGAGTCTACTCATCGCGTTGGCGGTCGTCCCAGTGGTCTCTTATGGTCTCTCGGAAGCCATTCTGTGACACGGAGACTCCATCTGTCGTCCTTTCGTCGAAGCAGGTGTCCGGCCCAGCAATATTTGGACTTCTTCATGTACTGCAGCGGATCTGCTAATTGCGACTTCACCCTTAGCTCCGAGCTTCGAAGGCCTTTTTGCCAATGCTGACGAAGGCTTGTCCTTAGAAGACATCCCTCCAGTGCACGATGCGTAGTTTGAATTGCTCTGGCGATTGTCTTGTTGTCGGGCCAAGTTTCCGTCGCGTAACACATCGCAAGCAGTACAGTGGCGTTGAATATCGAGGCTCAGAGGTCGGCCTCCTTGATCTGATCGGTGACTTCGCGAATCAAACTGAAGGCTGCCCATGCTGCGCGTCTCCTGCGGGCGATTTCAGGAGCGAAGTCGTTATCCGTGTTCAGCTCAAATCCCAGATAGACGTAGGAGTCGACCTGTTGTAGAGCGACTCCATTTAACCTTACGAGTCTCGTGTCACACCACTGGTTGACCATAAATTGCGTTTTGGACATATTCATGTTCAATCCAATCTTCATACCTGCCACATTGAGCTCGTTCAGCATTTCCTCGACTTCTGCCGTGCTGGTAGAGATGAGAACAATATCGTCGGCGAAGCAAAGATTGCTGATCCGTTTACCGTCGACAAGGTAGCCTTTATCCTCCCAGTTCAAGTCTTTCATGGCATCCTGGAGTGCCGTTGTGAATAGCTTAGGAGAAATCGTGTCTCCCTGCCGTACTCCTTTCCCGATAGGAATTCTAAGCTTTCGATCGAACAGCTGGATGGTAGTCGATGTGTTCGAGAAGCATTCGTCGAGAAGTCGGATGTAGGGCGATGGTATACCAGCGTGCACAAGTGCGTTCAAAACGGCGTTGATTTCCACAGAGTCGAACGCTTTCCGGTAATCCACGAAGACAAGGACAAGTGGGAGGTGCTATTCGCGGCTCCTCTGGATGAGCTGTGAGACAGTCTGAATATGGTCCATGCAGGAGAAATCCTTGCGAAACCCTGCTTGCTCCACTGGCTGATACTCATCCAAGCAACGCTGCATACGATTGAGTCGTATCTTGGTGAAGATCTTGTAGACAACCGAGAGAAGACTGTTGTGTTGATAGTTGTTGATATCCTCCTGCTGACCTTTTTTGAAGATTAGAACTGTTTTCGACTCCTTCCATGAGTCCAGAATCCTACCAATTGTACATAATTATCCAAACAAAATAAAAAAATGGAGAAGGAAGAAAAACAAGGATGAAGAAGAGCAAAAAAATCAGATATAAAGGAGCTGGAGCGTCAGATAAGAAGAATACTAAACTTAAACTTTAGAAATGCAGAAAAATTTAAGAACAAGCTATTCCAGACCACCGATCATGATCTCCAGCATATTTCTTTTTGTAGATAGCTATGCAAATAAAAAAGGTTCAATGATTATGGCCTCAGTAGTTCGAATCCAGCCATAGCCGGTTTCCAATCTGGAGTCGAACCTGAGTCGTCTGAGAATTGTAAAGTGCACACTTGATCAGCAGCTGCGTCGTGCAGACCAAGCGATCAGTTCAGAGCGTGGAGAGCGTCGAGAAGTTGGATGCATGACGCATACCAGAGCTGCGGCCTTCTCGCTTATATACCATTTTTACGGAAAACTGGTCATATTTCAAATCGAATTTGACACTCTCCTAGGCAAGTTGTCGCTTTTGAAGTCCAACCAATTCCAAATTACGGCGAGCTTCTTCCACATTAAGATGGAAACTATTCGAGACTGTCAAAAATAATTTTTTCGTTCAAGGAAGATTTAGCTTGACTTTCTTCGAAAATTTTAATTCACTTGCACCTCCAATAACTCGTCTGCTGTAAACATAATTCAAAATTTTTTCCACGGCTGCATCGGGTTTCCGAGTTTTTTCTTGCCTTTCACCGGATGTGCATCTTCGCGCGCATCAAAATGAATAACTAAATAAATAAATAAATAAATAAATAAATAAATAGGTAAATAAATAAATGAATAATTAAATAGATAATTAAACAGGTAAATAAATAAATAAATAGGTAAATAAATGAATAGGAAAATAAATAAATAGGTAAACAAATAAATCATTAAATAAATAAGAGGGCAAATAAATAAATGAATAAATAAACGGGTAAATAAATAAATAAATAAATAAATAGGCAAATAAATAAATGAATAATTAAATAGATAAATTAAACAGGTAGATAAATAAATAAATAAATAGGTAAATAAATGAATAGGAAAATAAATAAATAGGTAAACAAATAAATCAATAAATAAATAAGATGGCAAATAATTAAATGAATAAATAAAGGGGTAAATAATTAAATAAAAAAATAAATAGGCAAATAAATAAATGAATAATTAATAGATAAATTTAAAGGTAAATAAATAAATAAATAAATAGGTAAATAAATGAATAGGAAAATAAATAAATAAATAGGTAAACAAATAATACAATAAATAAATAAGAGGGCAAATAAATAAATAAATAAATAAATAAACAGGTAAATAATTAAATAAATAAATAAATAGGCGCTCGTTTCAAATTTTCGTAAACAAATTTTTTGGGAGACTTATTCACTTAGATTTGGCTTTAAAGTTTTAACCACTCAGCGCTAAAGTAAGAGATCGCGCCATGCCCTCGACTAAATCGCAGCGTTTTTTATTTGATTGATAGCATAAAATTATGCTTGTGTAGAGTAACGCAAATGTAACTGGTACTGTGAAAGCATAGAAACACGCATAACCTTAAATTGCCATTTTAACTAAGCAGCATTTACACCGTTATTCAAATAAAAATCACGAAGGTCATGACGCGACCTCTTCCTTTAATGAGCCAAAAATTTATGCGGTTTTGTACTCTAGAACAAACTTTAAACCATCGTTTTCTTCGAAATATAAAAGTTTCATAAAATTTTAAACAGATTATTTACTTATTGGGGCAGGTGAATAAAAGATCTTCCATGGAAATTATGCTAAGTTTTTCTTTAAAAAATATAAAAATGAAACAAAATATTTGGAATTTTTTGGAAGGGTTTTATTTTAATGCGGTAAAAGCTAATTTCAATTTGAAAAGCGTTTCCTTGAATTTCAAAGGCTTCAGCCTTGCGTAGAAGAGTGTGCAGCTTGACCTAAAAATGGTCCAAACGATGCAGCTGTGCCTAAATTGACAGCGATTTGACAGGATTGCTATTGATGAAGGAGGCTGAGAGATTTGGGCAGTTTCTATGAGGTAACAGCGGCACTCAACATCGTCAAACATTGGCCAGCACTCGGCGATCGGCCCGATCAAGGATCAATGTCAGTTCGGATTCTCGTCACATTACCACCGTCACACGCGGCTGCGACCGGTTCGGCGAATTCGGCGACCAATTAGGGAATCGGTGACGACGCACTTTCGCCGGAATTTTCGAAGAGGATCCAGCTGATTTCAGTGGCAATCAGTGCTGGGGAGGGGTTGTTTGATGCACTTTGCTGTGTCAACATCGAGTGGCGAGGGATTAGAAGTGCTAATCCGAGCTTGGAATGATATCTGGTGACGAACGACGGTCGGAAGACGTCGATGTACTGGGTAGGAACCCGTTAGAAGTGTATCAAGTCAGGTGGACTTGAGCGATGAGAGCAATCACAGACGGTTGGCCGTTGAAGCGCTTACTAGAAGTGGTTACCGATGATCCTATTCTGATAGAAAGAGCCGTTCGCGTGCAGGATTCTGCATTTCGCAGAGTTATTTGTTCGAATGACCCAAAAGTTTTTGCTCTTTTCTTTGCTGTAAAAATTTCTGAGAAAGCTATGCTTTCAGCAATCTTTTCCGAATCACAGCATGTGGACACCTAAATCTTTACTGCTTGGTATTTTTTCTTACCATTAGAGCAATATTTATTTAACAATTTTTATGTCAAAGGGAACATTTTTCAAATGAAATCAAACTGAACACTGTTCAAATCAATCTGAGCGTCTTTCAGAGTAAACATGATACTCTCCGTGAATTTTAAGTTTGCTTGAAAGTGCAGGTGGAGAAAGAATAATTTTTTTCGTTTTTTTGTTTTTTGTATAACCTAAGCCTTTTGAAATTTATGAATTCACTTACACCAATAAGTGAAAACACTCAATTCCTTTTTATGTCTTAAACACAACGACATTTTGTTGCAATCAAAACTCTAGCGCCAGGCGGGACTCGAACCTGCACCTCCTGTTGACCGGACGGGAACGCTTTACACCATTACACCAGCGGTGATGTTTGATCGAGCGCAACCTGAGTAGTGAATATACTGTTTAATTTTTTTATCAATTTTTTGTTTTTTGAAGAAAAATAGTAGACTTCCGAGTGACCTCCGATCACTCATACCCCATGTACATGGCTTCACATGATGCACGGCTGAGAAGACGTGACATGAAGAGCCTCCATATAGAATGGTTTTTATATTAGGTTGTAACGAACTAAATGGCACTGGCTCGCGAGATTTTTTGGCGCGTCCTTACGCGTTTGATCAAGAACAAACCCTAACATGTGGCATATCATTTAGAAGCGCAAACTTTGCTCTACCGGAGAGTACCAAATTTTCTATGTAGAAGTGGGAAAACTTTAGAGTTTTATTGACTTTTTTGCAGATGGACAAAAGGGTAATCCGAGGCATTTACTTGTATGAATTCAAGCTGGGCACTGCAGCTAAGGAGGCGGACGAGAAGATCAACGCCGCATTCGGTCAAGGATGTTCCACAATTCGAACGGCGTATCGTTGGTATCAGAAGTTCCGGAATGGAGATGAGAGCTTGGAAGAACATGAAGGTCGTAGGAGGCATAGTGATGTTGATGAGGACAAGCTGAGAGAGGAGGATCCACACAAAGGTACCAGGGAGATAGCGAAGGTTCTTGGCGTCAGTCACAACACAGCTGCCCGGCATCTGAAGGAAATGGGAAAGACCAAAAAGCTGGAAGGGTGCTCAGGGTGCCTCACGAGCTGTCTGAGGAGCAAAGAAACCGACGATATGAGATCTCGTCCGCACTGCTTCTACGGAACGAAACGGACCCATTCCTTGATCGCATCGTGACCTGTGACGAGAAATGGATAATGTACGACAACAGGCGACGACCGGCACAGTGGGTGGACAGCGATGAGAGCCCCGAGGTTTTTGCGAAGCCGGAATTGCACCAAAAGAAAGTAATGGTGACAGTATGGTGGTGTTCGCTGGGAATTATTCACCACAGCTTCCTCCCTCCCGGAGTATCCATCACGGCAGAGAAGTACTGCATTGAAATCGAAGAAATGATGAAAAAGTTGAAGGATATCCGGCCGGCCTTGGTAAACCGAAGGCGAGTTCTCCTTCTGCACGACAATGCTCGCCCCATGTAGCACGAACGACGTTGCAGAAATTGAATGAGCTGAGCATTGAAACTCTACCACATCCTCCGTTCTCTCCCGACCTCTCCCCAACAGACTACCATTTCTTCAAGCATCTTGGCGACTTCTTGGTAGGGAAAATATTCAAATACCAACAGGATGCCGAAAGTGCCTTCGAAGATTTCGTCAATTCCAGAACTTCTGATTTTTGTGCTACTGGGATAAAAAAGCTTGTGTCACGTTGGCAAAGATGTGTAGAATCAGGTTTTATTTCGATTAATAAACTTGCCTACAAGCCGACATATTAACCGTTTAAATTTACAGTGGTTCAGTGCCATTTATTTCGTTACAACCTAATAGATGCTTTGTGACTCTCAATTTTCTCAGAGGTGAGTTTTTATGTTAGTTTACAACGCGTTTTCAACTCTTCATATTTTTGTTTACTTTGTATTCGAGAATTATTATGTAGTTTGTATAAGATAACACATCTTGTGCATGACATTTGCTGCCATTCTAGAAAATTTCAAATTGCAATTTCAATTTCAAATTTCATTTTTCTCTTTATTAAGTTTTATTTCATAAGTTTGTTCTTGAATTTGTTTACATCTTGGTTAATAGTTTGCCATTATTACTGTCGTTCCCTTCTAATGTTTGTGTTTAACGCTTGGTATTGAGCGCACTGTCATGTGCTTGAATAAATAAATAAATAAATAAATAAATAAATAAAAAGGGATAAAGGACGGCGTTACTCAACCCCTCTGGGATGCGCCACGCATTCTACTTCTACGGGATGTCGTGGAGGCGAGTTGAATGCGTATTTGGCCATACAATGAATTACGGTGGCCAGCCGATGAACAAGTCAGCGCTTTATCCTTCCAAGACAAGTCTGGTATCAATTCACCAGAGGGATGGAAGGCTTATTTGACCTGGGCGGTAAATCCGAACCAAGAACCTGGTATCGGGTGCACGCGACCGTCGGCGCCTAATCCGACTGCGCTACATGCGCCCAAATAAATAAATAAATAAATAAGTGTTTTGCATTTTGCGTGCGCTAATTTCAAAATTTTAGAATTAAACAAAACCTAATAATGTATGATGTTGAAGAACAGATCTGGGTAGTTTAATAATAAACTAAACTAAAAGAAATAAATAAAACAGAATATTATGTTGAAATTCCTGCAAGAGGTTTCTATTTAACTGATGAGCCTTGGGTTTAATTCTTTATAAAACGCAAATCACAAGCTAAAAGGCGACGTAAGCATTCCACGAAATTTAATATATGCAAATTAACTAAATTTTATATAAACGTAGTATCATACTCTATAATAATCCGCTAAGTAGACGAGCTGAACACGTCGCCAAACGTGCTTGGCGACTCGGTAGACGCGCCGAACACGTCGGGAACCGTGCCAGGCGATGCACTAGACCTGCCGAACACGTCGGCGACCGTGCATGGCGAGCCGTAGACGTACCGAACACGCCGGCAACCGTGCATGGCGAGCCGCAGACGTGCCGAACACGTCGGCGACCGTGCATGGCGAGCCGCAGACGTGCCGAACACGTCGGCGACCGTGCACGGCGAGCCGTAGACGTGCCGAACACGGTGGCAACCGTGCATGGCGAGCAGTAGACGTGCCGAACACGTCGGCGACCGTGCATGGCGAGCCGTAGACGTACCGAACACGCCGGCGACCGTGCATGGCGAGCTGTAGACGTGCCGAACACGTCGTCAACTTCAGCCCTAGGAGTAATCGAGGTCGCTGAACATGATTATGAAGTTCGTTTTTGACGTGTAGATCACCATCGATCGATATCGATTAAATTATCGATTTTTATCGGATGTCGTCCAAGCGGTCCAAAACTTCAGCCCTAGGGGTAATCGAGGTCGCTGAACGTGATTATGAAGTTTGTTTTTGACGTGTAGATCACCATCGATCGATATCGATCAAATTGTCGATTTTTTATGGATGTCGTCCAAGCGGTCCGAAACTTCAGCCCTGGGGGTAATCGAGGTCGCTGAACAGACGTCGACAACCGTGCCTGGGCATTTAGATGATCATCGACGGAAGGCCTTCACAGCAGGGGAGAAAATCGATATCGATCGATATTATCGATTTTTTGCGGATGTCGTTCAAGCGGCACGAAACTTCAGCTCCTGGGCTAATCGAGGTCCTGACCGGTGGTTTTCTCCCAGATTTAACCGATCGGGGTGGAGAGGGAGGGGGTGGGACACGCCGGTGGTTTCTCCCAGATTTAACCGATCGGGGTGGGGCGGGGGGTGGAAGACACGCGGATACTATGGCCGAAGGAGTGCTCCACAACTGTCTGAGGACGAAAGCACTGACTAACGCAAATAAATTACGTTTCTGAACTGTCTGAAGATAGTGCCGACGTCGAAGAGATGTTGAGGATGGAGGGAGGGAGAGCTGGACGGCTTCATATCGAACAACTACTCACCTGATCTTAAAGAAGGTAGACCAAGGTTCGAAATTACTAAGGTTTTCAAATACCTCTTTTCACTGCTAAGGTGCCGAGAAGGCTGCACAAGCAGAGCAGCTGCTTGAAGTGAGTGATCTTGGCTTAGTGACTCTCTAAGGTCGCGCGAAGCGCGCAGGTGCGAGACACCCCGACAGGCGTGTCGGAGCACTTGTATTACTCATATATGAATTGAATTCAAAAAAGTAGGACCTAGATTAAACATAGAATATAAAATTCACGTTTTCAGAATATTTTTCATTTAAAAACGTTACATTTCGCTAAATTAAACCTAATAATTTTGCATAATCAGAAAAGTTATAACACCTTCCTCTTCACTGATGAGAAACCGGGGAGGTCTGATGCCACAAAAAGAATCGTCTGGAGATTGATGGCGAAACAAGCTACTTTGAAAAAGCAACAATTTAAATTTGTAATTTTGCTTTTCGTTTTCGTCTTCATTTCAATCAATTTTTGTTGTTCCTGTTCGTATTACTCCTTTCGAATTCTGGCATTAGAGATGATATCATCAGAAGGCCTTCCTTGAATAATGATGCCTACAATTCCATACAAACCAACTAGTTCCTGATCTTGTTCTGCTCTCGATTAGCACACTAGCTGTAGATCTAATTGATAAGGTAGAGAGTTTATAATTCAAAGACGCTATTTCGAAAATCGATTTCATGGACATCATTAGTGTGACTGATCTTTGATGTTCAGGAAGTGAAAATAAACTACATTCATGCGCTTTGCTCTTGCCTTCTGTAGAGCTGAGATTCGCGGTTCTATTTCATATGTTTGCGGCACAATATAACGCGTTGAGCATGCGCTTTCCTTTTTATGGAACAGCGTTAAGATATGGTTAGAGGCTGCAAAGAGATGGCAGAAGTGTTGGCTGAAGGAAGAGAGTCCAGTGGTAGCAAGGGGCGGGACGCGGTTTGTTGTGCAATGTTGGGACACTGATAACCGCTTGTGTGGCGCGATATCAATTCCGCAAGCTAGGGGTTGGGCACATCTCAAACGGCTGATGTCCTTCATCATTTGATGATTTCGCTCAGCAGAGATTTGTAGATGGTCCAGCCAGTGCACTAGTACTCAGGCACGTGGTCTCCAGCTAAAAAAGTTTAAGAAGAGTTTAGAACAAACTATCTACATTTTTATTAGGTTGTAACGAAATAAATGGCACTGAACCACTGTAAATTTAAACAGTTAATATCTCGGCTTGTAGGCAAGTTTATTAATCGAAATAAAAACCTTCTGATTCTACACATCTTTGCCAACGTGACACAAGCTTTTTTATCCCAGTAGCATAAAAATCAGAAGTTCTGGAATTGACGAAATCTTCGAAGGCACTTTCGGCATCCTGTTGGCATTTGAATATTTTCCCTAGCAAGAAGTCGCCAAGATGGTTGAAGAAATGGTAGTCTGTTGGGGAGAGGTCGGGAGAAAACGGAGGATGTGGTAGAGTTTCAATGCTCAGCTCATTCAATTTCTGCAACGTCATTCGTGCTACATGGGGGCGAGCATTGTCGTGCAGAAGGAGAATCGCCTTCGGTTTACCAAGGCCGGCCGGATATCCTTCAACTTTTTCATCATTTCTTCAATTTCAATGCAGTACTTCTCTGCCGTGATGGATTCACCGGGAGGGAGGAAGCTGTGGTGAATAATTCCCAGCGAACACCACCATACTGTCACCATTACTTTCTTTTGGTGCAATTCCGGCTTCGCAAAAACCTTGGGGCTCTCATCGCTGTCCACCCACTGCGCCGATCGTCGCCTGTTGTCGCACATTATCCATTTCTCGTCACAGGTCACGATGCGATCAAGGAATGGGTCCGTTTCGTTCCGTAGAAGCAGTGCGGACGAGATCTCATATCGTCGGTTTCTTTGCTCCTCAGACAGCTCGTGAGGCACCCGTCTTTTCAGCTTTTTGGTCTTTCCAATTTCCTTCAGATGCCGGGCAGCTGTGTTGTGACGGGGGCAGACATAACTCCAACGCCGCGCGAACCCCCCTGGCGTCGCGCACGGTGCGCGACGAAATTGGATGAGTTGTCGCGGTCCGATGCTTCCGACGGCTACAAACGCTTCCTACAGGGACATGCGGCATGCCTTTGCCTTATTTCAACGTTTCTTGGAGATGGTATATGAATTTGGTTTCAATGGGACGATCAGCGACAGTGTATACAGGAATCCTGGTCATGTGGATGGTTTTTAGCGTCAGTATTTGCCATCTACAACTTCTTCGGTCAATTTGTACCCGTGATTATGGTTATACTACGGGAAAAGGTCACTACAACCCATTCCCGGATCAATTGTCCTACTGCAGACTGTTGCCTACCACATTCTGTGGGATCTTAAGTTCTTTGCTAGAAATGTGGTCTGGGAGCTTAAACATTGAGAACATTTCGTGCTCCGCGGCACCATACGTCACCGAGAGCACGTCCTCGTTTCAGCGCCGCGACGTCGCGTTGGAGTTAGGTCCTGGAGCCGTGTTGTGACTGACGCCAAGAACCTTCGCTATCTTCCTGGTACCTTTGTGTGGATCCTCCTCTACCACATCTCTCAGCTTGTCCTCATCAACATCACTATGCCTCCCACGACCTTCATGTTCTTCCAAGCTCTCATCTCCATTCCGGAAGGTCTGATGCCAACGATACGCCGTCCGAATTGTGGAACATCCTTGACCGAATGCGGCGTTGATCTTCTCGTCCGCCTCCTTAGCTGTAGTGCCCAGCTTGAATTCATACAAGTAAATGCCTCGGATTACCCTTTTGTCCATCTGCAAAAAAGTCAATAAAACTCTAAAGTTTTCCCACTTTTACATAGAAAATTTGGTACTCTCCGGTAGAGCAAAGTTTGCGCTTCTAAATGATATGCCACATGTTACGGTTTGTTCTTGACCAAACGCGTAAAGACGCGCCAAAAAATGGCGCGAGCCAGTGCCATTTAATTCGTTACAACCTAATAACTATCTATAGGGGCCGGATTCATCAACGTCTAACCCGCGAGTATAGGGGTAGAGATACCCACGATGAAGCCTGCGTCTCTGTCTCTTGCTTTATCTCTACCTGGCTCTTGTCTTGGGCCGGATTCATCAACGCGCATACCCACGGATATGCTGGGTGTAGGGGTGGACATACCCACGATTCATGATATACCTTACCCGCCAGTGGGTAGAGAAAACCCGCCGATCGTTGTGGGTACATCCGTGTACCCGCGACTCATTCGCGCCCCATTGACAAAATGGCGCTCCAGTGAGATCATCTGTTTTCGCGAAAGGCCTAGTTGTACCTTATCCTTGATTCCTTTCATGAATACGAATCATGCCCATTACCAACTGCTGGTAGTGGGTATGATTCCCTTACGGTATCTCTACCTATATCCATTGCTTGATTAATCCGGGCCCTTATCTCTACCCCCTTATACCCCGCATACCCACCGGTTTAATTGTTGATGAATCCGGCCCCAGTTCACGATTTTTGATTACGGTAGCGGAGTTTTCGGTTTACGTTCAAGCAGTCCTAGTGTACGAGAGTGACCCGCAAAGCGGTCAGGTTCCGGAAAGTTCGACGATGCCAGCGTCCGTGCACGAGGCCCGCTGCTCTAGCGTTCTCCCCAATTTTTAGGATCTTCCTATTCTTTGCAGTTTTGTGCTGACCTGACATTGTTGTTGCTCTTGTTCTTTGTTTATTTTGCTATGTCACCTTGGATGAGTTTTTGTAATACAGACGTTTCACCTTCTACTGTGGTTTAAACCGCCCCAAAATTTTGGGTCGTTCTTACCTAGCTGCACCCATTCGTTTCAGAAACGACTGTTTGTACTTTTCGCTCCCCTACAGGAGAATTCCCGCAGGCTATAGGCGAGTTAAGTGAACTACTTGCGAATTAACCGGGATGGTTCGGGGTTTCGGATATTTTTACAGGTTTCATCGACCAGGAAAGGTCGCGTGCTCACGTTCTCCTTGCTCTGCGAGACCTCTTAAGGTCCCCCAGACTTCTGCAGCGTTGCAGGTGCCCTATCCTTCATCATAGGGCAGGGACGCAAGCTCGCCGCCAGCGGCGAGCCCAACGGCGCCGCTGGAGCGGCACCGCCGATAATTTTTGAATTTTGAATCATACGATTTGAATCATACGAGATCGCGGCGCCGGGAGGGTCTGTCTGCGCTCTGCCCTTTTGCTCCAGTTGGTCCCGACTAGAAAGACTGCAGTACCTCGCCTTCCCGCTGAGCGGGGCCGCTGGCCGGCCGGCAGCGCCGTTGAGCGGCGTGACTCATCGATTTCGCTGTCCGTCGTCCGCCGCTCGCCGCGGAAGTCTGGGGGCCTTTTAGTCGTTTGTACCTGAGTAGTGCCTGCCTTGTGATCGGAGTCCTCAGCAACACTCTACTCCGCAACATTTCTATGCCTTGCAGTTGCATTTTTCTTTTGAAATGCTTCCTACGGTAAAAGCTTGAGTTCGATTTTGAAGCGTTTTTGTTTCTTGATCGTTCAAAAAAAACACACGTTTAAACCGTTGCATCTGCAGTCTTATACAAAGCAACTAGTTGAAGCTGTGACCTCTGTTCCGGTTTTATTTTTATTACGTTGCAAAATACATACAGAAAATAAAAGCAATGCACATACTGGGTAGATCATAGAAGCAATCACAAATGTTTAGTTAGGACCAATGAAGTGGTATGCTTACTAGAAAACAACAGCTGGCCACTGAAACCATCTATAGAGTCAAGCATCTTACGTACGAATGAGAACCATCTAGGCTTAAGTCATAGGTAGACATACTATCCAGCACAGCACAATTTGTACTAGCCATATTAGGAAGGTAAAGTCACTAAGGTTGACCCCTTGCATCTCCATGACATCATGTCGCTGTTCAAGGAATGGCGAGTCCTCCAAGGGTTGTCAAAGTGAGGCTTTCTTATCTGCTTTCCTTGGTTTAAAGTTGTAGAAAGAGAAAAGACAAAGTCGTCGGAACATTTATACACACTATCTAACTAAGCCCTGTGTTCTCCTCTTATCTTCATATTTCGATCATGGTAGAAGAACATATCGTCCAGCAGACACTCTAGCTTCTCCATGACCGTCTCCAAGCACTGCAAAACATATGTTTAGAGACAAATGTAAGGGTACAATAATTCGAAAAGGCAACTCACCTTCTTCTTGTACTCTTCATCAGTAGTCTTCAAGATGACCTCGAAAAGTGGCCCGATAGCTGGTACAATCAGAAAGCCTCCGATAGGCAAGAACCTTTTGTAGGCCTCTTTCAGCTGAACATGGTTGTGTGTAATTATTTCCTATGTTATAATTGAAGAATGTAATGTAAAGATTTAAGAATATCGGAAAGGAGGAAATTTTTGTGAAGAAAAAACGTGACGGCAGGTGTGTGCCATACCGAGTATGGAAACAATAGCAATTTTCAATTTCTGAACTCGTTTGCCGCCTTTGTCTAGGAACACTGACACGAGTGTTTGTTAATTCATGTAAACTATACAACAACCTGAAGGCAACATCGCAAAAAATTATAAGGCATAGCGCATTGGCTAATACTGCTTCTAGACGCCTACGAAATTACGAGTACCTGCTCAAGTGTGTAGGGCATTTCTTTCTCTGCAACTTCCTCCTTAAGGTAACCGTAGAAGTCTTCGAGAAGCCCTTCCCAATGTTCTCGTCGGTCCTCACCGCTGAGGCATGCGGCAAACAAGCGTACAAGGTCAGTAGCAGCACACCCGAAGTGAGCGGTCTGCAATTGGAAGCGGTTGGTGGCTCGATTAGCCTATTCATAAGTCTTGAACGTCTTCATCTTTAGCGCACTAAATAACGGTTCTCTAATCATAGGCTAAGACATGTCCCGCTCATACTACTTCCCTGTTGTGAAATCCGTTCGAAGGCTAATCGTGGCGTACCTCTAGGTGAACATAATAGTGACGTCAGCCGTCGATTAGCGATTGAATACCTGATAGTCAATCACAGCGGCCAGGTTAAGCTCTCCATCTTCGTCGGGTCGCCATAGAACGTTCATGGACCATAAGTCTCCATGACAAAGAACCTTGCCCATCTCTTAAAAAGTTATTCATAAAACAGCAAGCTTATACATGTTCCCACTTTATAGAGGAAAATGGTAGAGTAATTCAACATTAGTATCTTCTTCTTTTATATTATATTCATATTCATATTTTTTCTTTCTATTCTTTTAAAGTTGGCATAGTTAATGCTGAAGTGAGAGAGGCTTAAGAAGCAAGAGAAGCAGAAACGAGAGAAGCACTTTTGATGAGAATTCCCACGCTTGCAATGGGACAGAGGCAAGATGGAAGAGATCCAGCAGGAAAGGACAGGAAAGCCAGAATTCAGATATCAACATTGCGACTTCAAATTACTGTTGAGCCAAGGCTTCAAAAAAATGAGGGAGTGACGTAGTCACTTTATGTAGGAGTGTCGTGTTGTCATGCTAGAAATTTTTCCTCCATCCTCTGAGGCTCAAATTTGCTAACTAATCTTAATTACTATCAATACCATAGCATGGATGTCAAAAATTCAAAATGCTGCCTGCTCAGGAGGCTGAAAATACCCACCACATTCTTCTGCCATATGGTCAGCTCGTTCAAAGTCTAGAAGATCAGAGAGAATAGCTCCCAGGTGATCAGCCTTTTCGGCAAGTTTTCCACCTTCAAAGGCGCGGAGTACGTCTATGAATCTGTCCAGCATCTAAATAAATGTTTATGTTCAATGATCAGATAAGTTTGGGTTTGTCCGCCCAATTTGTTCTCCTCTCAGACAACTAAAGTTAGTGCCCAGCGATCGATTATAAGTAAGTCTGAGGTACACATTCTTCAGTTCCTAGAAAGACGACAACAGAATGGAAGCTGTTTTTCTCCGAGCAACAAGTGCCTACTTTCGTCTCATCTATTTGTAAATCAACAGAAATTCCACAATTGATACTACTCAGGAATGCGATAAGCTTACGTAAAAGGGTCAATGTTTTAAGTCTAAGGTTAGAAATGTAAGCATAACTGTGAATATTACCTCTCCCTTGAAGATCGTGCCGAACAGCTCACTGAAGGGCGAATTAGTGAAAACCTTTCTTTCATCATCGGTGAAGGACAGAGAGTTCGCTTCAATGACAGCCTTGTTGCGGAGGACCTGAAGTTTACCGTTGTGAGAAGGGTACGATGGCTCTCCAAGACGTTGAAGGCAACTTCAGTGCTGTTCCAGCATCATAGAAATAACAGTATGAAAGTCCTAGCTAGAAAAGCTGTTTTCTTGCTAAGAAATGTTTTAATGAACGTGGCGAGAACATTCAAATTCAAACATATGTAACGGCAAATTTTGAGGAGAAACGGCCTGGCAATCACGTCTCACATCCAACGGCTATTTTGTCACCGGTTGCGACCACTGCTGGAGTAGTCGCCTTCTCTATCAATGAATCTTTTCTGTCATCTTCAACAGGCAAAAACTATACTTCATTGACTTTAAAGAAAGAGCAACGAGATATAGAAAATGAAATGAAAACTCCAGTCAAAGACAGTTCCAGATAAAAGGAAATAGTATATTTTGATGAATACTTTATTAAATATTAGAAGTCGAATAAAGCCTAATCTTAAACGTGTAGCATTCCTCAAGATTATAACATTTAGCAAAACCACTATTTTGCTATTTTGTTTAACAGGCAGTATTTTTTTGCCAGGGTCGACAGTGAGATAGCTCGCTCCCTAACCTCAAACTCTCGCGAGCTGCCGCTTCCGCGGGCGGGGTAGTGTTCTTCCCCCCAGCATGCAGAGGGGCGGCGCTAATTGCGCGAGGAGCGCACATCGCGGACGAGTTCACGCGCTCGGCGGGCTGGGGGGAAGAACGGGCCTCCTCCCCTCTCCAGCGATCAGCTGTTACCGTCGGGCGCACTGCGCTGTATTCTCTCTATTTCTGCCGTTTTCGCCGATCGGGAGGAGGACGCACTGCGTTGTGTTCTTTCTATTTCTGCTATTTTCGCCAATCGGGAGGAGGACGCACTGCGTTGTGTTCTTTCTATTTCTGCTATTTTCGTCGTGTGCTTTGTACTCACTTGCTACTTCATGAAGGTTTCCTTGTGATTCTGGCTACAAGGACCCTTCATGATAAGCAAGATGGTACAACGCCTTCGAGTGGACACTCAATAAGTGATCGCTAAACTTGCACGTAAGTTGGTTTACTTGTTTTGCTGCCGTTTGGAAGTTGTCCTTTGTTTGTTTCAACTTTGTTGTGAAGCATGTCCGTCATCACATTAGCGTGATTCCCACAATGGACGATGATTTGTGCAGGTGCAAATATTCACCGGGTTGTCCCAGTTGGCAACGATTCCTGGGATGTGACCAATACCGACGACAGCGACTACCTTGAAATGGGAACGTCACTCTTAAACACGAATGCCCACAATACAGATATACCCCTCTAATAATACACAGAGAAACGAAAGAACGAAAAGGAAAAAGAGTGTGCAAATGGAAGCGGAATTTTGATACGCCGAAAGTGATCATATCATAATATAAGAGTGAAATCACCCTCAAGGGCTGCCATTCGACATCGGTTTGTTCCCAAGACAGTCGCTTTTCGAAGGTATTCTTTTGTAGTTTGTTTTGAAGAATGAAGAGCATGAGGGTTTGCACATGTCAGGAACTCGCTCAACTGCAGCACCTGACACGTAGCGACATGCTCGAGTATAAGAGGTGGGGAGCGGTTGTAGCATTCTGCTTCCAAGTTTCACCGGCAGACATCGTTGTGTAGGGGAAGAGACTCCCCCCTCCCTACTTGCGCCGCATTTTGGCGCAATACAATATTTTGGCCTTGAAGAGGTGGGTGTGCCCTTACGACGGTGGATTTTTCTTGCCTTTTCATACTAGTGTTTACTGAGATCTATAATAGTGGGATAGCTCAGTGTGTTTTCCTTGTAAAATAGTTCAATTTCAATTCCACCGTCGATGTCAAAGTAGCTGAATGAAGTTCCCCTCCCTCAGAATAGGATAGCTCAGCCCCCTATTCGTTAGTTGTGTAGGGGGGTGGGGAGGACTGGAATTCTATTACCAGTTAAATTATCCGCTTTAGGAGAGGGCTTTTAAATGGGGATTTTATGACTTTGGCATTTTATTTTCTGCGCAATAATACTCCTAAGAGTTGTGAGCCTTTTACTTTGTACAGTTGTTGATGTTAATGGCATTCCCGAACCACAATGTCTTCAGATGAATCTCATTGAAGAAGTGCTTTGCAAAGAGCGAAACAAGAGAGTTTTATCCATTCAGAGTCATGTCGCTCATGGCTACGCTGATGATAAAGCGTCCGTTTTTCCACTTCAGGTGAGCTGCTGAGCTGTTTCGTTTTTTTTCTCTTCAATAACCTCCGTTATGCTTCCTTTGTTTGAAACTATGAGAGCGCTTGCAAGAGTGAACCTTTTCCCATCTTTACTGCGAACTTCATTGACAGCTTGCCCAGACAGCTTCATTAGTTTGAGTCAAGTCTTCTCATACTACTCCGTATCGTTTAGATAAACGGCTTCGAGGTGGTCCCGATCAACAGCGTTCAGTCAACGTCTGAGCGACGTTGACTTTGCCGAGCTGTACGAAGGACTCAGAGTCAACGCATCAATCACTACTCTTACATCCTCACAGGTACGATTGTTGCTTCTATTATTCCTTGTTTGCTTCAAAAGTTTGAGAGGGGTTCGCTTTTTGTGTTTCTTTCTTTACCAAAAGGTAGCGTTTGTGAAGAAACAATACAAATTTTTGATGATTTCGAGATAGTAAAGAGAAAGATGTAGCCCAGACTGCAGTTTCGGAACCGTACCTGAGCTAGTAATTTTGCCTGTGTTGGTCCCTTCCGGCAACGCCCATCCAGATTTGAATTTGCGCAGTACCTGCTTGGGGGAATACTCATAGCTGGGGCGGTTGATTCCTTCTATGATGTCTCACTACGATTTCCTTTGAAATAGCCTGAGCGCTCTTACACCCACCAGGAAACAACCACTTGACGGTCGAGCAGATCCACGTTAGGGAGTAGGGGAGGGGCAAAAGATCACTTGGTCTCTCGATACTAGAATTGCATGCTTGGAATATTAACTGGTTCAGCGACAAATCGGCAAATCTTTAAACAAGCCCCAATTAGTATAGTACTTCGGCAAAGACTTCCATTTGAATGTGTCAGTAGATGATTACATAAATGGACAGAAATATGAGCGACATTCATAGCTCTTTCTTTTGTTTTGTCACTGCCATTCTGATTCCTTTGCAGGCTACTGTGGGAATGGTGCTTTCCTGAGAAAGATTGCAGATATAGTCAAAGATCTCAAGGAGAATGATCCGAATGTTGTCTTCGGTAAGTATTGATCACTTCTCCGCCAAGGCCACTGCAGACACGACTCATTTCAAGTGATCCCATTTCAGTCTGTGATCCTGTAATGGGAGACAATGGACGATATGTGGGTTATCAATCATTTTCTGCAGCTTTAGAGTTCGCTTCCAAGTCACAGTGCGAGCACTGAAATGCTCATTCTGTTGCAGTATGTGCCTAAAGATCTCCTTCCGATCTACAGAGACGTCATTGTGCCGATGGCCGACGTACCTAACCGAACGCTTTTGAGCTGGGGTACTGTGAGTGGAGCTAGTAGTGAGTAGAAGCTGTTGATCCAAGCCTCAATGTTCAGAGAGCTGGTAGGATTCGAGATCATGAGTGAAGAGGACCGCATCCACGGCATGGATGTTATTCACGAGCAGGGTGTGAAGGACGTCGTCGTCACCAGCGGAGTCGAAGGCAGCTAAGGAGAAGACACGTTAATTTGCTACGCCAGTTCTAAAGGTGCGTATCCTACTTAGCATTCTGTGAACCAATGACTTATCCTGTCTGAGGAATTTTATCCGATTCTGGCCCCTCTAGATCAAAACCTAAGGCAGGGTTAGACCTTTGTATGCTCCCGCTTCGCGACGGCGACTAGTCGTGGCGACAATGTTGCGCGGGAAGCTACGGACTGCGTAACTACCCGCACAACATTTTTGCTATGAGCCGTCGCCGACGCGACGTAGGGAGCTTACCAAAGGCCTCATGGTCCTGATCTGCAATTTGCCTCGGTCTTGTTATGAAACAAACGTACTGAGCGTTTTAAAGACAGATAGGGCAGAATTCTTTCTTTTAAGTAGTGAGGGGAGAATCTAGAGCAATACCTTAAGTTCACATCAGGTGGTATTTACTGACCAGGGAAAAGTCTCAGGCATATGTCTGAACGACAAACCACCGGGAGAATTTCCTCCCTTCAGATTGCAGGAAAATAAGGACTTTGAAAAATATGCATTTTGACGTCTGGGTCTACTTAACATTTCTGCATTATGAGCCCCGATAGTTTGCTATGGAATGTTTTCCGTGGATCGTAGTCGTTTCAGGGTTCAATGAGGAGACGGTCGAGTACAAGAACATTTCCTTCACTGTGTGGGATGTCGGAAGTCACGACAAGAGCCGTCCGACACGACAAGACCAAAGCGTGTGAAAAGGGTGCGATTTTCTCGTTGATCTCTCTCACTATTGATCCTAGTGTTTTTATATGTTATTTTTGTGTAAATAAATATTTGGATACCGGCTAGGCACCAGATTACCCTTGTGTTCGTTACTGGTGCCTAGCTAAAGTAATTGTCACTTCAAATAAATGTTTGTGCCAGAGGGGGCGCCGGAATCCTTTCCGGTGTCTCACATGTGCTGTTTACAAGGGAAAGAAACAGAAATCCACTTTAAAAAATGTTTATTAAATTGCTGCACAGCATTTACAACACAATATTCACAGAATACAGAGGTATGCAGGCTATACACGGAATAACACCTAAAAATACAAAAAATACCTTAATCACGAGTAACTATCTGGGAACTAGGGATGAGAGCGTGCTTACCTATAGGTTACTTTTCTCTGAGACGAATCTGGCCATTCGCCTGCAATACCTAGTGATTTCTCGGGTCGTGACCTCTTCATCCTGTTCGAGCAGCCGCAGGCGGAACCTCTCCATCTCGCCCCTTACCTTTTCACGACGTCGAATATCCCTTGGCCTCAGTGACACGTCGGCCGCGGGATACTACAAATATCACATTTCCCTCCACCGTCAAACATTTCAACTTTAACAGTGCATGTTTTAGGACGAACCTGTTCGTAGTGTACTAGCTTGCCCAGCGATTTTGCATTTAGGGCGTGGAGGTGCTCCAGGAGCGTTCGTAGTGACGGCTGCTTGGCTCCGAGTGCGGATCTCAGACAGCTAAATCAACATCGCATTGTAACTCATTGAATCATATCGAAACTTAAAAGGAGGCTCACCTATGATAAGTCTCCGCAATATTGGTTGTCCGGAGAACGTCACGGCCCCACTTGCTCCACATACCTGAAAAAGGACCGTTAAACCACGTTTCCTCCATGTAATCTAAAAACATCCTACATCCTTGCCAGGCAGGGTGGCGGGGGCTGACAGGGACCTCTGTTAAAGCGGGGACCCTCTCATAGAACTCTGAAGGAAGAAAAACAACCCCTTTAAGAGTCTTCCACCACCTTTTGACCCTCCTGCTTCGCTCGCGCCCTTTTATAAACTTACGTAGTCCTAATTCATCGCGCTTCCTATTCCAGGCGCGAGCGAAGTGAAATGCACACCCCTCCACACTACTGCCTGGCATTATTCTCCTAATAGCCTTAATTGAAGCGCGCTCGAAGTCCACCACGACGTGTAACCCCAGGTCCTGTCGTCCCATAGCAGCTTCCAGTACATCTGAAAGTAGGTAGTACTACTTCTAAATGGATTGGAATTTAGGAGTAGAATGTCTTACCGCAAAGTGTGCTCCATATCATGGTGTAGACGCTCTCCGACTTCCTATCCGTAATCGCGAAAAGCAACGGAACATCTACCTGCACAGCTTACAGACGTTATGTTCAATCTGGTATGCAAGCATCCTCATTTGGTACCTTGCCGTTGCATACTCAATGAATGGTGTAGAGCTGTCCATTTCTGTCCCTTGGATGCATTCCGAAAATCCCGTCGGCAATCAGCGTGTCTAGTCCATTCTCACATGCTCTCTAAAGATCGTAGATAGTGCCATTATCCTTATATATAGTGACATAATGAATTTACCCTTATGATGCTCTCCGAGTAGTATATGTGCATATCGGGCGTGTGGTAATGGAGGAACCGTGTCCCGTCTGCACTCAGGGCCAAGGAATCAGGAACGCTTTCCATAGTCACGGCCCTATCCCTGTTACCACAGCCCATATTCCTATAAGAAAATCAGCTTTTATTAGGTGACATTAACGACTACACCTGAGCGTACCTCGATATCGTTGAACGGACTTTCCTAAAGCGGTGGAAGTCCGAGAGGGTCGCCTCCTTTTCCTCTGTAGCTATAAATAGAAACCCTGTTGTTTGGGCCCTGTTGCTGTCCAGAAAGCTTATTTAGAGATATTACATACTCAAATTAGGAGCCCTGTTCACTTCCAAGAGGAATTTCCCGTGCTCGACGTTCGCTGAAAGGTCGGCGTACCTCTCATCGCTTCTCCACTCGTGGCATTTCTGCAACCAGTTGCCATTTCTGCAAAGCATTCGCGAGCACTGCTAGGAACGGATTTCTTACCCCATAAAATGTTCTCCTGCTTTTTTCATTCAACCATCTTGAGGGCAGACATACGTGGGGGAGGGCGCAGGGATCCCGCTCAAACTCGATCTCTCTTACAACCTGAAACGATGACATCCTTAGTGTGAGAAATGCATCCGTAAAGTAAGAAAGGAACTCACCCTTACACTTGTGCGTGTGTTCGCCTGCTTTACGCACCCAGTGCAGCGATAGGTTTTGCTACACTGGTTAGTTTTATGAAGTGTAAAGGTGTAGCACAACTGCCGGCCGGGGATTTTATAAATAAGTACGGGATGACGCCCGTACTTACTCGGCTCCATGATCCCAAGATATCGACCATCATCTGCGATACACATGTCTATGCGTGAAGCAGAGCTAAACGTAATAGTGGTGTAAAATTTCCTACCTCTCCCGCTACCTGCACCATCCTCCTGCAATCCCGACGTGCCGGGGATGTCATCTGCAGTAAGATGTTGTGGTTATAAAAACAACCAAGAAGAATCTAAATTCCACCCGAATACACCACCTTCATCCTCATAAACCTCCTCATCGTCAGCTGCACTCACAGTTTCACCAGTACCTACAATGTCAAGTTACAGTTTTTTCCATGTAGCATCAAATAACGGAATTATACTACGCATTGTATGTCGAGAGCAGTACTAACCGTGGCCATCATCCGCGTCTTCGATGAAATGTGGTGTCTCTACCAGTGAAACTGAAACGTCTTAGCAATAAGATTATACAAGGTGCTACTCACTATGTACGGGAACTAATGCGTACCACCATCAAACACCTCGTTCGGGGCCACATCGCTTTCTGCAATAGGTACACATACATATTATGAATAGATGGCGCTTAAATGTGTGCTGATTTCTCACTATCTCACCCGATCGGTGCGCAAGCAATGCTGCAGCATCAAGTTGACAGACGTAGAGTAGTTGTTCTTCCGAGAGTTGCAAGGGCACCGCGCATAGACTCCCGTCTGTCAACCTCACGAGACGATGTGGCCCGGTTGAAAGGTGAACAATATCGCCCTCAAGGAGGACTGTTGCATTGATATCGCTGGACATTCTGCAGCAAAATAAATCTAGTCCATTGTAATACTGCATAAAAAGGTACAAAAATATGGCAAAGTGTGAGACAGTTACTTGTCCTCAATGTCGGAACGAGTGGCTTCAAAAGTACCGAGGATGAAGCCATACATAACTTGTATTAAAAAATATGCTACAACGCTTCGAAGACAGCCGAGACAGTCGGCATTCCAGGATGAAGTCATGAAACACAGTACTAAGGGCCTTTCTACTTCGCGACAGCAGCGACAAGAGCGACGAGAGCGCAGCGCGCGGAAGTATGAACAGGCGACAGCCCGACTGGAGTGACTACAGCGACTGGAGCTACAGCGCCGGCGCTCGAGTATGAACACTTCGGCAGCGCGCGCTCGGTTTTAATCGATCTGCATGTTTTGCACGGGCGACGAGAGCGACGAGACCGCAGCGAGCGCGGCGCGCGTGGCGTGCGCAACGTGCGCAGAACCGGCAAGTATGAACAGCCGACAAGAGCAACTGGAGCGACAGCCTCAACGCTCGAGTATAAACACTTTTCGGAGGCGCGCTCTCGGTTTTGATCAATTTGCATGTTTTGCACGAGCGGCGAATCGCTCTTGCCGCGAAGTATGGACATGAACAATGTACATAATCCAGAGAATAACTGACATGTGATCTACTAAGAGTATGTCTCGTCGGGAGTAGTCACATTGGCCTCACCCCTCAGGAAATAGCGAACGTGACCTCATTACTCTTGGAGATGTAATCGAGAGGTACATGGCCTAAGGCCATGCATCTCTCTGGAACTATCTACATAAATTCCTAGGGGGATACATAACAGCTAGTTAAGATAGCTTTGAATAACTCAGACTCTATTACTAGATTTGAAGAGAGTGGCCTGCCTGTACTTTACGGGAGGACACCATTGCTGCGTCCCAGCGGTTGAGCAAGGTGATGGAGCACGGACTTGCTGAAGAGAAAAGGGTTCATGTAAGCTGGGAACCGTTTTGATTTTGCGAGCGTGTGCATTGAGGAGGGAGGAACTGGAATATCGAACACTTATAAGCAAGACCCTACTGATGTGTTAACAAGCGGAGGAAGAAGAAAACGGTGCATTGGCTTGCTGGTCAGAAAAGGGTCCATGTGAACATAAGCTCATGGCAACCATTCTGATTTGCGAGCATCCTGCACTTTGGGGGAAGGGGCTGGGATGGAGTACGAGATGTGGTGAATGAAATAACACCAAAGCTAAATAGGTAAAGCGCTAACAAACTTACCGAACTGAATGTTAGTATCTCAACTGGCAGTGGTTCTCATGCCGGTTCCTAAACAAGAAATAAGGAACATCTGACAGAGTCGTACAAGTAGATTTTTTTAGCTAGCCAGGTGGATTGCATTGGCAGACAAATTCGAAACGGTAGCAAAACAAGTAAACCAACATACGTGAAAGTTTAGCGATCACCCATTGAGTTCATGAAGCTATCAAAACCTAAAAGTTAAACTTAAAACAAACAAAGGAGGACAAATTCTGAACGACAAGAATACAAGTAAACCAACTTACGTGAAAGTCCAGCGATCACTCATTGAGCTCATGAAAAGTATCAAAACTTAAAAGCTAAACTTAAAACAAATAAAGGAGGACAACTTCCAAACGGCAGCAAAACAAGTAAACCAACTTACGTGCAAGTTTAGCGATCACTTATTGAGTGTCCACTCGAAGGCGTTGTACCATCTTGCTTATCATGAAGGGTCCTTGTAGCCAGAATCACAAGGAAACCATCATGAAGTAGCAAGTGAGTACAAAGCACACGACGAAAATAGCAGAAATAGAAAGAACACAACGCAGTGCGTCCTCCTCCCGATCGGCGAAAACGGCAGAAATAGAGAGAATACAGCGCAGTGCGCCCGACGGTAACAGCTGATCGCTGGAGAGGGGAGGAGGCCCGTTCTTCCCCCCAGCCCGCCGAGCGCGTGAACTCGTCCGCGATGTGCGCTCCTCGCGCAATTAGCGCCGCCCCTCTGCATGCTGGGGGGAAGAACGGGCCCCCTCCGCTTCCGCGCGAGACCCAGATGAGGCGCCCCTGAAGACCGGCCTGCTCGTGCACGCTGTCGATGGATGCGTGCTCGCCGTGCTCCGCTATCCGCAGGGCTCAGTCTTAACCTTCATCGACTTAGTGAGCAGCTGCGCGGGCGCGCCTTCAAGGCACAAAGATTTCACGCTCCTCGTCTAATCAACACCCGGGGTTCTCAAGGGAGCCTTGCCGCTCCCTCCTAATCAATACAACCGGCTGCATTATAGGAAGGCAGCAAGCAACGATGCGAGCTTGAATGAGCCTTGGAGAGCCAACAAAATCTTACGTCAGCTGAAATGGCGCTTCATGGCATCTCCTATATTCTTGCAGATATTTCTGACATTGTATTCTGCTATGTATGATAAATCCTATGGTACTACTCTGTGCTCAGTGCAGTTCAGGAAGAGGAAGGAGGTGAGTCTTAATAATTCCTGTTGCGTCCCGCATGTAAAAGTGGGAAGGTAATGTGGTTATTATGATAGGTATATCGGTTGATATTGTTGTTGCTTGACCATGTGGGGTTTGTCTCTAGCTCAATAAAGGCGTTGTCAATAAGCACGCCCGAAGTATTCACGGCTGACGTAGTACGAGGGTGCATCAACTCAACCTTTGTGCAATGGGCGAAAGTTTGAGGTCTCCGTTTGCCGGAGCGAGGTGTTGCCTAATTTCGTCTATGGGTCCTACCATCTGGGTTTGGGTTATTGGTGAATGATCACGTCGTGAAGGGGGACTCGGCTTAACAGGCTCCCTAGCGAGCGGTGCCACCGATTCATAACAGTGTGGCAACTGCTTTGTGGATAAAGGCTCTAGGACGGTACATGAATGCAAGCGCTGCTTAAGATCCCATAAAACTATTTGAAAACTGTCAGATCTTGTTGAGCGATTACCACCTTCTGTTTCATAGCTTAGAAATGTCGGAAACGCAAAAGCGCTGAGCTTGGAACTGTTGCATGCCAAACTACGAAATCTGTAATCTGCTAAGTGCTACGTCGCCAACTTATGAGCAATCCTAATTGCTGGTAAGCTAGGCACCGTCATGTACTGCTTAATACGACAGTAAATGATTGAAAGGTAATCAGACCAAGATCGATCTCGGCAACCACAGAATGCTTTCTAAATTCGGAGAGAATTCCGAATGTCGCCAACATTCTTACCTGCCTCACTTGCTTTGGTTTTACGTTTTCGAAGATGTGCACTCCTTTGATATTCTCGAGAAATTCCATGATCATGTAGCCTTTCACGGGATTGTTCTCGCTAAACTTCTTCATGAAGAACATCTAAATAATCTTATATAATTCAATCTGCTTCACGTTCAAATGGGTGGCTAATGGTTTTTTCCGACGCCTGCAAATGGTAGAGAAATTAATGTCAAACCTTTGGAATATCAATCTTTCCTGCAGGTATCTTTGCTAAGTGATTGTACACGGTTACTTCAGCATTGTGACACTGAAAATATCCACCTTTCATTGTTTTGCCTTGCTATGAGTTTCAACGTCTGTTGAAAAGAGCATTTTTAAAACGGAGCTCTGAACGAAACCGCTTGTAAAAGTGTTACTGAATTAAACTTGTACATCACCTAAAAAGGAATATCAGTTGTTTTAATTGACTATTTTGGTGCTATAACAAGGACTTACGTCGCGCCGGTGCAAATATATGAAGCTACATTTAACTTTGTACTTACAGGTGTCATTTAAATCAGTTTATTCTTGCACTAATAAAGATGCGCTCACAAATAATAAAGGAAGGAGCGGCTGACGAGAACATGCTTGATGACAAGCACAGAGAATGGCGTAGGCGGTTCCTAGACACTAAGGGCCGAGGCCAGGTTTAAAAAGATACATCCAGAAATTATGTATCACCTTAAACCTAGATATTTTATAGCGTGTTCCAAAATAAAAGTGATGAGGGTTTGTTTTCCCACGCGAACACGATACGTTTTACCGGGTGCGTTACGTTAGGCAGCTCCCTGTGTTACGGTAGCGGGCCGCGCCGCGCGCCACCGCCCCCGATCACGGTAGCGTGGCGTGTTGTTGAGCCCGCCTCGGACGGACGGGTCCGTCTGTTGCCGACAGGGACGGCTAGTGACGTCATACGCGTCTAATCAATGGGCGCGCTAGAGCACGAAGTTATGCACCACCGACTGCTGGCTACGCTCTTTCGGCTTGGTAGAAAAGGGAGACAGTGAAATACCTCCGCTTCAGCTTGTATGTTGGAGAAATAAGAAGGTTTCTGAGTGTTTGCTAAAAGGGTGCCTGCGAACGACATGACACTTAAACTATCACACACGAGTTGGAGAAGTGTAACGAGGAAGTGACGAGCGAAATTACAATCAAGAGGAAAGCTACGGATTAATGCTCCAATGAACAGTTTTTGAAGCCTAGCAAAGGTCCCATGTCTCAGCAATCCCTCAAAAATTTCCCAAGGCCGAGTATTCAAAGAAAAATGTGTAGGGATGTTAATATTGCTATGCCGAACGAGGTTGTAAGGTGATATGTTGTATGCGTGTGGTGTATTGAGCAGCTCAATAAATATCCATCTTACAACCTCGTTCGGCACAGCAATATTGGCATACTAAGAAAATATCGAGGTTTTTCGACGAGAGAACTTAGAGAATGTATAGAGAATTTCGGGAACCGTCTCCCAAACACCTGCGAAAGTTCATTAAAGTGTCTGGCAACAGTAACCTTCCTATCACAACGGACAATACACTAGATCCGAAAGCAGTGGTCTTCAAGAACAGTGACACGATAGAGAATCTGTGGAAAAGACGCCGTAAACATTAGATATTCTCTTGGGTGGTTATCTCTCCCCATTGTCTGAAGTATTATTACCCAGCTACTTTATCAAAATATCTACTCCTTACACCTTCCAGCTTTTCCTCTGTTGATGCTATAGTTCGAGTTTTATACCATTTTCAAACGGTTTACATATGCTCCCGGTTTTTATTTCTTGTTGAGATAATCCATTATTAATCCAGAGAATCGGGAATAAGCTCAAGCTTTCACTCCATTGTATCCCCTGCCCCGATAAAAGTGTGCATGTTTTGCTGTTGTTAGTTTGCAGTTTGCACTTGGTTCTGAAACTTCTAAATAATAGCAACCACAATCCTTTTTCGAATTCTCCTGACAACGTGGCTCGCCATTTCTCCTCAGTCATATGAAGCAGATCTCATTCCACTCGAACGTAGTTAACAAACGCTCCCACTTCCTCAGTCTACCAAAAGACGTCAAATATTCCACCAACATTGTGTACCATTTAACTGTTTCCCTTCTTCTGCGCTAGTAGAAGGAACGCAGTCGAAAGCAGTCGGCACACCCTTTCGCGCGCTAGCGCGCCCGGCAGACTCGGCGACCGCCCGCGTAAGACGTCACTAGCCGTCCCTGTCGGCAGCAGTCGGACCTGTCCGTCCGAGGCGGGCTCAACAACACGCCACGCTACCGTGATCGGGGGCGGTGGCGCGCGGCGCGGCCCGCTACCGTAACTCAGGGAGCTGCCTAACGTACGAAACCCGTTTTCCCACGTATTGATACGCAACGTGACGAAAAGGCTCACACGTTTTTGGAGTTGTTCGACGTTCGCCATAAACGTTGGTTCGTTGAAGACGTTTTCCACTTTGTTGTGTGCAGAGATCTCGGTGGTAATCTTCTGCATAGCCAGTTGGGTGAGAATCTAGAAATTTTCCATTCAGCTATAGAATCTGTCATAAGTGCTTCGATTCTCAGTACAACTATTCTGGGAAGTTGTTAACCACTCTGGAAAATGAACGACTTTTCGACCGAGCCAAATAACTGTACCCTGTAAAACAATTCAGCATCTGAAAAGATCGTAAGCAAATGAGGTACTGCAAGCTACCTTAACAATGAACCTTTCTGGAAGTTCCTTGTCCTTGTGTTGCCAGTCGGGCTCGATGAGAACGATTTTAGACATAAAGCCCTGAAAGTGTTTTTGTTGCTGAAGAGCTCAGTCGGTTGCATCCGCACTTTTAGTGTCCTTAGTCTTAAGTATCCTGAAAGCAAATTGAATCCAACGAGAAACGTGGTGCTTCTCGTTTGATTAAGTTTACGGCGCTCACCTTTCCATCTCCAATATCCTTAGCAGTTTTGTTCGGCCCAAACGATGCGACTGTATCCAGTTCCCGCTGCATATCCTCCTCAACGTCGGCCCATGTGACATGGGTTGCGAAGAGACCACCGGCCGGAGTAAAGAGATTCATAGTGACCCTTGTTCTGCAGTGAAATTCTTTACTCTTAATAACAATTAGTATTTGATTAGAGTCGAAAATACGTCGCGTCCTAGTAGAAGTCAAATAGAGTTGCACAATCCCACGTATTCATACTCTATGGTACTGTGTCTTTTCAAAATGCGGAAAACTAATGCATCACGATGGCACTGAATCCTGGGTATCACGCCAAGGATTTCTTCAGTCAGCTCCAGAAGACGTTCGTTATTCATAGCAATAGGACGTCCAAATCGCAGATTGTTCCCTCAACCCAGCCTCCCCTTTTTGAATATGCGTAACCGAATTTTTGCCGTACCGTATGTGGGAGGAGGGTAAAGGGCTCATTGTGTCATATATTTATATTATATTATATATTTATATATAAATAAGTAAATATTTCTTACCGCATCGCTTGAATTGCCGATCAGTCGGACTTGCTCGGACGATTTTCTCTCTCATATTCTTGGTGGTATACTAGGAAATTTTTTGATATTATATATGGAACTGCTGGCCAACTTTTTAATACATTTTACACGAGGGGTTCCAGAAGATTTTTTTTTAATTTGAGAAGGCGTGGGACTGAGTGGCAGAACGGCCAAACGACCACGCCGTTCGTCTCTTCGAGTTGGTGGTGCTATAGAGCTACCCAATGCACTTGGTGCGCTCTTAAACAGATACTTCTACTACCCAAACAAGGAGAAACAGCGCACCCCAAAGGCAGACCGAGTAAAGTAGATAGTGCGATAGCGATTTAATCCTTTCCGCTTCTTTATCGTTTGTCGCCTATTCTTATCTTTACTCCGCTCACACGTTCCAGCCCAACCTCATCCTATCCACTTATCCAAAAACTGTGCCTACGCTAGACACCACATAAGGCATCATTTTGCTTCCTGTGGAAGTTTTCTTGTTGTCAGTTTCACAGAACGCCTTTTTGAGGTAACATCATAATGAAGTTCGAAAGAACACCGACTTGAAGGGGAATTGGAGCATTAATTGAAAGATAACTTAAGTTGAAGGTCTAATAGTAAAAGTGCGCAAAATACCTACGCGCACTCTATTTCCACATGGTATCGAATACATCCGTTGAATCGCTCGTCTACTATCGTTTGATCCCTAAAGGATCCGATAGTTATTTATTACTTGGAGAGTGGTTTATCGTTCGCATTGAAATTCAATACGAAATCGCAGTGCCAGAGGAGATTAAAGATACTTGGTCTGCTAGAGAGCTGTTTATCACGAAAAGAGATGAGTCAAAAAGCTCAAGGGACAAAAGTTGAGCGACAAGTTCTTATGCCGACGACAACGCGAAAAGAAATTCTTATCAGACACTTTGGAGTCTCCTATCTTGTGCCTTGGAAAAGCCCGTGGCGCCTAAGAGTGTTCTCGTTTCACAGCCTCTGAGCGGGACAGATGTAGCTGAGCATGAGTCCGTTTTCCAATGGGAATCCGCAATCGCTCGGATGGTTAAGGGCTTAAAAGGAACGAAAGTTTACTACGTCGTTAGGCACTAATAAACCCTTGTGTTGTTTGTTCCTGATCGATTTCGCCATTGCTATCAGTTCCTTCGTTCTGCTGACATTATCGCATAATCCACAGTGAGCAGGCGTTGGGGGCGTCGTAGGAGTACCCCGAACCAAACACGTCATGTGTTATAGTTCTGTAGTCCGTCGACGACGCTTGACCGGATTCTTGCCGTTGTATTTGGCTGGACTATGCCTTCGGTGGTTCTAATATTACGGCAGAGTCTGGAAGGAAATGATAGAGGTTGTGTGGTGTAAGATTTATTATCGATTACGAACGGCATGGTGACATCGTCCAATATAAGTGGGAATGCAGACACTTGTGGTTGGACTTGTTTCTTCCTTCTTCCTACGTTCTGCTGCCTCTGCGGTGCTAGGCTCATTGCACACTTGTCGACTTGTTGTATTGGCGGAGTCGCTATTGATTGTAGTCTCGACAGTCCTACGAGCGGACTGGGCGAGACGTGCGACTGTCCCGGCAGCCGTAGACTGGCTGTGCCGGGGTTGCTGACCGGCCCGGCTGCCCCTGGAGCGGGCAGAGCCGGACGGGGCCCGACGGGACGTGGCGGCGGCTATTTATACCCTTGCCACGCCCCTTGCCGGTGGTACCGCCTCCTTGCCGGAGCTTGCGACGGTCGAGTCGCGACAACGCTGCCGGCGACGTCGACGACGCCGCGCGTAGCAATCCGCGCAGCACTGTCGTGTGAGGAAAAGCCAAATTGATTGATTGCGTCGCTCTGTGCTACCCGACCGGAGTGAATCGCATGAGCTCGCGACTAATCGCGCAGCCTAGCTTCGGATCGTTTCGCTCTCGAAATGGGCGCCATGTGATTGATCGTGGTGGATTGGGGCACAGAATTGCTGCTTTACTTGTCCTTCGTAGTGTAGATTCGCACTTGTTTGTAGTTTCTTCCTATGTTTTTCTTTTTTCGTTGCCGATGTTTTCACTTCCGTTTTTGCTTTTTCCACGACTATCTTAGCTTTGTTTTAGGCCAGTTGCGTCAGGATTCGAAGCAGGCGAGGGGATCTCTGCCCAGATTGCTTGCATTTTTTGTTAAATTTACGTGCGAGTACGCAGTTGTGCGTAATCGCGTGGTTTTGCCGCTGGATGTTTGGACTACTCATCGTCCAGAGCAGCGTGAGGCGATGGGACTCGAGTCGCTTCGGCGATGGAAGGGCAACAACGATAAAAGATAAATAGATAAAAGTGACTCCCGCATTGTCTGCTTGCAGAAATTCGTGTTGCAACGCTGAACAATGATGTTGAACGAACGATCGATGTTGCTTGGTAATTGTGGACTTCGCTTTTCGACCGCCATAACTTACGTGGTTCATAGTTCTAACGTTAGAATGTGGAGAAGAACGAGAATTATAGATCAATATCAATTTTCCTATCTAATTAACTTCGTATATAGTATCCGAATGCCGTTATATTCGTCAATTTCACCTTGAAAGGCTAGTTAACCAAAGACTTACACAGACAACACGATGTCAATATTTACTCAAAGCGGATATTAACAAAGGATTGGGCTTCTGCTACTCCCTACCCACAGGGCAGTAAAACTTGTGAGTTCTAGACATGTATACATTTCCTTACACATTGTACATTTTAGTGATTAGCTGGATTTTCAACGAAAATCAACCGTTCTTAACAGCGTTTCTGTTTCTCCTTATCTCTCTGTTCCGATCGTTGTAGAAGAAAATGTCGTCCAGCAAGCACTCGGTCTTTTCCATGGCACTTTCCAAGCACTGGAAAGCTGTTATTTAAGATCTTGCAACCAGAAGGAAAAACTAAGCGTGTGGTGCCACCTTCATCCTCTGGTCTTCATTAGGATTCTTGCATACAGCATCGAACATGGGTCCTATCATTGTTAGCACCATGAACGCTCCCATTGGAAGAAACTGACGGTATGCTTCTTTCAGCTGAAAACAAGAAAAAAATAGTGGAACTAGCAAGCATCTTTTATTGGCCCACAAGAACACTCGTTACCTGCTCTATAGTGTAGGGCATTTTTCGACTTCCAACCTCTTCCTTCAGATAGCTGTAGAACTCCTCCAACAATCTCTCCCAGTGAGCCTGTCTGTCCTTTCCGCTGAGACAAGCACAGAACAAGCGAACAAGATCTGTTGCAGCGCATCCGAAGTGGGCACTCTGAAATCCATTTATGGCGTGACTCTTTGCTTTAACCTATGCAGTCAAGGTATAATGTATGCATTCAATATGTGATCATATTATCCTCTTTTTAGCAATCAATATGTTGCATCCACTGAATTCTTAAAGGCCGTGTTATTCATGAATCCCTTGAATTGGTACCTGACATTCTAGCCAATTTATTTCTGCTACTTTCAAGATGCTACTCGGGATGCTTAGTCGTGTTTGGTTGTTTATGTTGTTTTTAATGACATAAAGTTTACACCCAGATAGATCCTTCGAGAGTGATTGTATTTTTTTCGTTTTTTTACTTAATTAATTATATCCTGTATAGGGCTTAGAGGTGAAACAGGATATGTTATAAGATGTAACTGCATAATGTGCTGATAATTTAAACCAGTGGCGTGTGTAGCTACCTGGTAATCAATGAGAGCTGCTAAATTGTGACCGTCGCCATCTTTTCTCCATAGAAGGTTCATCGACCACAAATCTCCATGGCACAGAACAGGTTCCATTTCTGAGTTAAGCTTCTAGTTAAACACTTGAATTTGATAAACGGTACGCTTATGGAATTGATATGCCACTGGCGTTCTGAACATGATGTTCAAAATGTACTCCTGTGAGAAATATCCTTTGATTTCCAGAACACCTTCGATTTACTGTTTCAAAGCTTCAGTTTCAAGTGAGAAACGAATTTGCGACGAGGAAAGGCGCTTACCAAATTCATCAGCCAATCTTTCTGCCCAGTCAAGATCCGACAGTTCCGGAATAACCTCATCAAACTGATCTGCTCTATGAGCCATTTTCCCACCGGCGAATGTACGGAACATGGATGAAATGTTGCCCAACATCTAAATATAGACACAATAAATGTGAATATGTGATTATGTTGCAGAGTACATCCACTGCTACAAACGGAACTCGAATCGTTGGTCGCATGAACTGAGCATGTACTTACCTCTTCATGAAACTTCGGTGCAAAAACCGTTTTGAATGGTGACTCCTGCAACTCTTCCTTCTCCTCCGGCGTAAAGTCGAGGGAACGTGCCTCAATCACGGCTTTGTTTCTTGTTATCTACAACAATGTTTTATCAAAGCACTTCTTGAAACAACTATCGTAGACATCAACAAGAGTATTCGAGCCTATTGGAGCCAAGATAGTTATCCACGCTTTATTCGACAGATATTTCGGGGTGCACGTCTTCCTCAGAGTCTGGAAAAGTCAGGCCGGGTTTGACAGGTTACTCGTCCAAGAACTATTTTAAGTCATGGCAGAGTTCAGAGACAGAGGGAGAGCAGTAGTCGGCGGCATGCTTAGACAGAGATTGAAGTTGACTTCCACTTCTGATATTCGATTGCTTCACTCACTTACCAGAAACGGGACTCAAAACAAAACGAACCATGAGTTGCCTCAAATGTGATAGATTCTCTTGCATTGCGTGATTTTGTACGGCATCCAAAGATGCGACGTGCGGATCTACTGCTTTTTGTACTGGAGCCCTCGCTACGAGCCGATATACCAACGCATTATATGTCATGCATCCAACAGAAACAGTTTATAATACTTCGCACGCGTGAAACTTCTGCCTCATCACACACAACTCACCATTTATTTTATCTTTTTGTAATTATAATCAACAAAAAATATTGCTTAAGGCCCCAACACGCTTCTGCGGCGAGCGGCGAACGAAGCAGAAGTGTGCGAGGCCCTTTAACCAAGGTATCGCGACCGCCGCGTTCGCTCCTCTCTCCTGTAATTCACCTAAATGCGGTGTTCCTCACGGCGGCTTGCCGATGAGGAGCCATCGATGCCTGGAAGCATGAGTAGATCGCTGACGTGAGAACATCGATCATCGCGCGTCCCCTTTCTCGACTCGCGCGCGCCGTATTAATCTTTCTGCGCTCCCGCTACGAGCTGTGCCTACCTCGTGCCCTCGTCCATTCATTCCGGATGGCCGTCGTGAGGTCTCAATCTTGCAGTTCAATACGTGCGCAATTTGGAAGCAGCACCGTGAGAGAGTTTCGGTGTCTAGTAGGCACTATACTCACCTCGCGGCGTTGGAAACCAAATCCCAGTCGACCCCGAAGAGCCTCCTCATGCATTGTCGCGAATGCGATGGTTCGCTCCCTTATTTTCAAACTCCCGCGGGCTGCCGTATCCGCTCGGGACCCCGATGAGGCGCTCCGGAGGCTCGGCCTGCCCGCGCACGCTATTGGTCGGCGGGGACCGCGGTGCGCCGCCCCCGCCCGGCTCATTCTATAGTTCCGTCGACACGTCGAGCGGCTGCGCGAGCGCGGCTCTGGGGCGCCGCCGCTGTGAGCCCGCTTTCGTCATCATCCCGGGGATCGTCCAAGCGGAGCCTTGCCGTTCCTCACATCGCACTACAGCCGGCTGCAATACAGGAAGGACGGCGAGCCTGGATTGGGCTCGCCTAACCTCGGATAGCCAATACAGTCCATCTAGCCGTAGCGGTCCCAGCATTCCTGTATTCCATACTATCTAGCGTACACCTCTAGTATTATACTGCTGTGGCTGTGTGATGTTGATATATGGAATGAATCGTGGTTATATATGTCTACTGCTGCCTATGCCGAGGAAGGTGGTGAGTCTCCTAACAGTGTTTGTCGGTATTGGTATTGCTGTGTATATTTGTTGTTGTTGCTGCTAGTGGGTTAGTTAGGGGTTAGTGTTGTAGTTGGGTACCATATGGTCTTCGGGTAGTATTCGGGGGTTGTGTGTGCTCATTACAGTCCGGGTCCATTACAGCACGCCTTTGGCACCCGCGGCTGGTGCGTGGTGCGGGCGTGCGTCAATCCAGGCGCTGCCCAGCGCGGGGGTTAGAAGTCACCACGCGGGGCCCCCGTCTGCCAGGGAGGGGGGCGTGGCCTATTCACACCATAGGGTCCCCCGTATGTCCCCCTGGGTCCTGGGTTCCTGGTTACCTCGTAGCACCACGGGGTGAATGGGGGACTCCACTCAACAGGGACAGGTACCCTCGCGAGTGGGGCCACCGATTCGCAACATGCATCTCTTCTGGTAGAGGTGAGCCTGATTCGCTACTCGTTGTGCCACGGACAAGGAGGAGAGAGGTGATTCCCAGTCAATGCGTTTGGTCTTGTTTGCCTTCATGTTTGCGTATCGAGTCGTGGATTTTTGTTGGATTGTATGTATTTGCCCCTATGGGCTCCGTATTGGTACTGCCGCTACGGCTGTTAGGAAGAGAAGCTGGAAAGGCGAGCATGAGGACGGAGGAGGGCGAGTGCCCATGAGTTCCATATCGTTACATGATTTCCGATTGTTTTAAACGTAAGCAATAAGTTAAAAAACAGAATAATGTTAATGTGAAAAAATCAAGGATATGGAACAAATTTGCTTGTTTGGCCCCTACACCTTCAGCCGAGCACCTTCGAAAGAACAGTAAACCTCCCCGGGACTTCTCAGTGAGGAAGGAGGTTTTAAAAGAATATAAATTATAAAAAAGTTTGCTGTTTGAACACGTACTTCATCCATTCAGCTGTTTTGGAACATTTCTAGAAATTCAGCTTTCGTCATATAGACTGCAGTTTGGTAGTGCTAGGTAGAATTTGAAGGGGACTCCTTCCTTCTAGGGCTAAATAGAGAAAAAAGGAAAGTGTTTGAGTGCTTTCTCTCTCTTCGCACGGACAACGACCTTCGAAATTTCAAAATGGATCATGTAGAGCCAAAGAAAAGTTAATTAATTTGTTCAAGCTTTAATTCTTTATTTCAATCTTTTAGCTGAGACAAAATAGGCTATAACAATTTGAGTGCTTGAACACATGAGATCTCTGACCTGTTTAATCTCCTCTGGCGATATGTTTTCAAAGACGTGCACTGACTTAATGTCTTCGTAATACTCCATGATTATATATCCCTTGACTGGATTCCATTCAGTAAACTTTTTCATGAAGTACAACTGTAAGAAGAAAATTCAAGATAATAGAACATAGAATATTTATTGAGCCAAAAGTGATACAAAATATGTAGCAGAAAACATTTATGAATGAATAAATAAACCTATTGAACGACGTAAAATCAAAAATGTAAAAAAGCTTTATGCAACTCGCCTTTGGAATATTGAGTTTTCCTTCAGGAATCTTAATGAGGTGATTGTAGACGGTTACTTCTGCGTTATGACACTAAATTGTTTATGTTTAAGGCTGTTGCCATATATTTGTTCAATCAAATATATTGAGTGAAGATTTCACCTATTTCACGAAATTCCGCCTTGTAAAGGTAAATGTAAAGGAATGTAAAGGAAAATGTGTGAGAATGATATGAAGTTTATCCCATCTCTACCCTTTACATCATTCTTACACATTCTACTGCTCTTTGCAAATGTTAATCAGGCACAAAGATATTAGATTTCAGAAGGACTCACACGTTTCTGCACTGCTTCCAATCGCGAATTGAATGCCGGATCGTTGAAGGTCTCATCAAAGCGTATATTCTGCTGTTTTGACATATCGTCCACCATCTTCTGCATGGCAAGCTGAGTGAGAATCTGAAGACAAGGAATTGAAAGAAGGAAAAAAATTCGTCTTCTGCAATCGTTACCAATCAGCTAATATTTACGAAACTTTCATTTTAACAATACAAAAGTCTTTCAACAAAATTTTCAAGTGAACTCTGAAAACGTACTTTCACGATGAACTTATCAGGAAGTTGCTTGTCATTGTACTGCCAGTCTGGTTCGATGAGAACAATCTTTGACATGAAGCCCTGAAAATAGTTTTTTGATCTTTTTAAAGCAAAGAAGAATGCTGCATAGCAGATTGAACTACAACCTCCCCATTGATGCTTAGTTTTAAAAATTTGTTGATAGAGTTGTGGAGCTGACGAACCTACTATGTTGGTATCCGAAGCCGTCTTCGATTGCGACGTGCAGGGCTTTGCCTAAGCCACTGCTATTATCCATTCACAGCTCCACTAATCAATCCCTCAGCTTCTAATTTTTTGTCTGCCTTGTGTTAAAATTTTTTATTTCTCCTTGTTTTTGCAGCAAAATTTTCTCTTACCTGCAAATAATACACAACGCTTTTAAGCTTTCTTGATTTTGTTCAATCCCAAGGGGGGTACTCCATAATCACTTGTAAATCCTAGTTACCCAAAAATACATACAATATACAACATAACATGTTATTAGCGGCTCTTTAGCGTACATTTTTAACCAATCATTAATGTATGCAGAAGTACCTTTGAGATGGAAACACTCGTTTGTCACCCCCATATTAAAGAAAGAACCTTCTGACAGTCCAGAGAATTATAGGCCAGTGAGCATAACGTCATTTTTCTGCAGGCTTTTTGAGAAGGGTGTTAAGCAGCATTTAGTGCACCATCTTTCTGTCCATAGGATCATTCCTACACAACAGCATGGTTTTGTATCAGGAGGATCTGTAGAGACGAACCTAATCAAATGCATGAATGATTGGACTGAAGCGCTTGATAGCAAGCGCTGCTGTGATGTTATTTATTTTGACTTTGCTAAGGCGTTTGATAGGGTAGCTCATAAAAAGTTGCTGTTCAAATTGGAAGAAGTTAACTTACATCCAATGCTAACGAAGTGGATTGCGGATTTTCTAAATGAGAGAACGTTTCAAGTTAACATTGGACATGTTTTCTCCGAAGTTAAACATACAAGTGATGTACATCAAGGAGGGGTATTATCGCCTATATTGTTTAACATTTTTACTTCGGAAATACCAGAAATTTTGCAAAATGTTTGTGATTGTGCCATGTATGCAGATGATGTTAAAAAAGGTCATTGATGGTATTGATGATGAATTATGTCTTCAAAGAGGAATCAACTTATTGGTTTCCTGGTCTAAACAATGGCAGCTTCCCTTGGCTCCGCACAAAACAAGTTTCATGCGTATTAGCAGCACTCCGTCAACTGCACAGCATACATATGAAGTGGACGGTCTCCACGTCACATCGGTGGATTTCATTAGAGATCTTGGTTTCACATACAGTAGCAAACTAGACTTTTCTGAGCATGTCAAAAACAGTTGTAGAATAGCGCTTCTGCGAACATTCCACATATTAAAGGCCCCCTCTACAAAGAACAGAGCTCTTTCAGTAAGGGCTTACATGACTTATACACGCCCATTGGTTGAAATGAGCTCTACAGTATTCAACCCTAGTAGGATTAAAGATATCTCCAGAATTGAGAAGATCCAAAACAATTTTACTAGGAAATTACTTATTCGCATGGGAGGCTTCTCATACTCCAACATCCCCAACGCAGTGTTCAGAAATAGGCATTTGAATCTTGTCAAATCCCTCGTATCACGACGAAGGGTATTTGATGTTTGTCTCGTTCATAATATTCTGCATCAACCTAGTGTGGCTGTGGTTATGAAATTATATAGTTTATTGCCTTCCCGAACTAGAGGTGGTATAACGAAAATAACCATGCTTTGTCCGAGATCTACAGTTCGTGCTCGCTTCATTACGCATAGAGCAGGTAGCGCTTACATAGGAATCACGAAAAACCTGTCAAATGCTTACTCTATGCCCCAGTTCAAGCGGTATGCATCAAAAATGTTGCTTAAGTTTGACGGACTCTAGTCACGGAGATCGACCATAACCAATTCTTCTTTGATTGTGCGTTTTGCTGAAGTTTGTTGTTTATTTTTTGGTACTGTCCTACTTCTATCTCGCGTCTGCCATTTGCGACATAATAAAAATAAATAAATAAATAACACATGAGCGACCTTACCTCACCTGATCCCCTTCCTTCGAAATATCCCATCCAGTTGCTGAAACATTTTAAAAAATTTCGTCATGAAACTGTGAAGAGGCTGCAGCAGCGCTGCTCGTAATAAGCAAAAGGGACGTCCCAGGCGTCCCCGGGTCGCCTCTACGTGTCGCTCCACGGTAAATGAGTCGAAGCGCATGTATTCGGTAACGCGGGAATTCAATCTGGGATTACGAGCGCAGGTTCTTCATGCTTTTATGACTAATCTTGTTTCAATATTCCAGCAACAGCACTTGCTATTTCCTGGGAAGGGCATCAAGTAACCTCGTTTGTATGTGTTGTATGTGTTTATCCTCAAATAGGAGTGATTTACAAGTGATTATGGAGTGGCCCCTTTTGGGATTGAATCCTTGTTTTTTTGCATGTGGTGTTACTAATCATGCAGTGTCCATGGACTTCCT
This sequence comes from Heligmosomoides polygyrus bakeri, assembly GCA_947359475.1. Taxonomy (NCBI): domain Eukaryota; kingdom Metazoa; phylum Nematoda; class Chromadorea; order Rhabditida; family Heligmosomidae; genus Heligmosomoides; species Heligmosomoides polygyrus. Next base: position 100,590,829 of record OX375868.1, on the reverse strand, counting down.
TTATTATAAAATTCTGCGCGCATCTATGTGCAAATGAATGAATAAATAAATCACTCCCGATTAAATGCTAAATCGTAGTACATAGTGATACCATGTGTTATTCTTTCTTTCGACAGCGTGAGATCATTGAAGTTAGGGCGTTAGTGCAAGACTCGTCAGTTTTTTCTACCCTGTTTTGCTGATGCATTTAAGGTACATTTAAAAGTACACAAATAAATAAATATTAAAGTGTAAAGGCACTTAAAATGGGAATTCAGGCACTGGAGTTCTATTTTGCTAAATACTCACATTTCCGACTCCGATATCCTTAGCGGTTTTATTTGGTCCGAATGATGCGAAAGTGTCGAATTCGCGCTGCATGTCATCTTCAATATCGTTCCATGTAACATGAGTGCCCAGTAGGCCATCAGCCAGAGTGTAGAGATTCATAGTGATTTCTGTCTTTGAAATACCAAGAATTTTGCTGATAGAAGAGTAATTGATGAGATGGAGTTCTGGCAAGTTCACCAGGAGGGCGATGGTGTTAAAGTGATTAGTCTAGACTCAGTTCTGCTGCTTATCTACTGCTGCGAATCATTTCTTATCACCACCTGCTGCGCCACCGGGTGGCGCAAACTCCAGACTAAAAAAATTCTGTCCCTTTCCTAGTGTGTAGGGTGACGCATCCGATTTTCAGAGCAGAAAACGTACTAGCATAGAGTGTAGTCAGACACTCACTCCGAATCTGGCGTGCGGAAGAAAATCGATGGAGCTATTAGGTTGGTGCATAAGTTCTCGGACATTTGATCCCTTCAGAATTGAGACCGCATTTTCCCTCCGAATTTCTCACATGTATCAACGCATAGATGATCGATCGATAGAGAAAGGAAAGGGCTACAAAACTGTTCCTACCGTTTACTTCTGCGTTGTTAACGTCAGCTATTATGGCTAAGCAATTCTTCCCAACTGAGACGCATATTCGGCACGTCATGTTATTCCTGCATCAATCTGGCCTCAATGCCAGCGAATCGTATCGTCGCCTGAAGGATGTTCACAACGAGAGTGCTCCTGCTCGAAGTACTGTGTACCAGTGGTTCTCGAAGTTTGCAGTTGGTGAATTCTCCGTTGAAGATAGTGAACGAGAAGGGCGCCCGATGACACTGGATTTGGATGGCCTCCGAAGTAGAGTGGAAGCGGACCCATACCAAACTACTCGCGAACTATTTATTTATTTATTTAACTATCAAGCACTCTTGGTATTAGTCACTCAGCAGTCGCTCGAGGGTTGAAGTCGATTGGTAAGGTGCAAAAAGTGGGTCGCTAGGTACCTCACGACTTGACACAACATCGATCGCAGAGCCGATGTCGCTCTGTCTCTCCTTACCCTCAGACGTACCCACGGATGGCTGGACAACTTGTCACCGGGGATGAGAAGTGCTCTACTCTAATTATCACCGGCGTGCACAGTGGGTTGACGCAACCAGAGAGGCAGAGGACCTTCCGAAACCCGACCTTCACGTGAAAAAGGTGATGCTATGCATTTGGTGGAGCGTTCTTGGCGTAGAGTACTGGGAGCCGCTGGGCGAAGGTATAACCGTGACGGCAGAGGTCTAGGTCAACCAACTGAGGAAGTTGAGGGCCCACTTTCAAACCACACGAGGAGAGCAAGTGAAGGTGTATTTTCAACACGACAACGCTATACCGCATATTGCTAGAGCGACGGCGGCTGAGTTGGGGGACTAGGGATGGACCGTTCTTCCACATCCACCTTACTCACCAGATCTCGCTCCTTCTGATTGTCATTTGTTTTCAAGCCCTTAACGCTATTTGGACGGTCAGCAATTCAGGAACCGAGAGGATGTCAAGGAGGCACTGCTCACATTTTTCGAATCGCAACTGGCCACGTTTTGGAGAAAAGGTATCCATGACTTACCAGCACGTTGGCGAAAGGCAATTGATGTGAAGGGTGGTTACTTCAAATGATTTGATATTGCTGTTCGTATGTTGTGATAATAAATATTTCATGCCCCAAATGTCCGAGAACTTATGCTCCAACCTTATAGATGTTTACCGGTATGGCCTCTATGAGCCGAAAGAAAGACTTTGCTTAATTACTTAAGGCACAGTTCGCCTGTGATTGTTGTTGACCGATATTGACTGGTAGGTCATTTACAAATGGAATTTCTCATGAAAAGTTAAGCGTTTATGGCTCGAAAATCGTCATGACATATCCTGATAGTGGGAGCCCTAGACAGTCTAGAACTTTCGCAGTCTTGAATAGAGTTTTAAAGATCCTATGGTGCTTTAAGCAGTTCTGATGTAGAAGGAATGGAGTGACTAATGTGATTGTGAGTGATTCAAAAGCTTATCATCAAAGATAACACAGCATTACATTGTGACAGATGACACACCAGGCAGGCAAATGTTTATTACGCGTTCAGCCAGCTTAGGCAACACTTTTGCTCTTCCTGATTGCTCTGTTTCGTTCGTTGTAGTAGAATATGTCGTCTAACATGCATTCGGCTTTCTCCATAACGATTACCAAACTCTGCAAGTACTCCTGCATAGTATCTATGAAAAATTGAAGAAGAAGAAACCTCACCTTTTTTCTGTGCTCTTCATCAGCATTCTTGATTACCATCTCGAACATGGATCCTATCATTGGAACGATCATGAAGGCTCCCATGGGGAGGTATTGCAGATATGCTTCCTTCAGCTAGAAGAAGATTGGTCTTAAATTTTTGTTAAAAGAACTTTACAGTATAAGAGCTAAAGCGCTTGAAAAATCTCATAAACTTATAGTGCACTATTTATGATCTTGCGTAATATTAACTGCTCCGACGCGGCAGTATTGATACGTATTTACAAGATATACGTACTGCCACACCTTGAGTACTGCACACAAGTTTGGAATTCTTATCTCAAAAAGAATGTACTAAAGGTCGAAAAAGTCCAACAAGTTTTACTCGAATTCTGTGGTACAAAACAACCGCCTGTTATGATCACACTGCCTTGCCTAACTACAAAGACCGATTAAGAATGTTTTCCCTATGCTGCTTACAATGCAAAAGACTAATGGCGGACATGGTAATTTGCTACCGTATTCTAAGGAGAGGTTAAGCTACTTTCGAGCAAGTACTGGGTCTGTACGCCTACTAGCCCTAGAATAAATAGCCTAAATGTTCATTACAGTAGGATAAGTCGAAGACATTACACAACTGTTTTTCATTCTTCTTTCTATCGATGTGCTAGATGGATGAGTCTTCTTCCTGTTGAGATATTTCAGGAGAACAGAGATGAGGTTAGGTCTTTTGCGATTACTAAACAACCGGCATTTTTGCTAACCCCGAATTTTCTAGGCCATCGTCTTCCGCGTTTCAGCATTGTTTAGTTGACTGCAGGTCTACCTCTCCATCAGCATATGATTTTTGGGTTGGCAGTTTCCTGAGATGTGGTGGTTTCCTGGTTATTATGATCTTATACCTTTTTGTGTTGTGTTTTTTGTCATGCTTAGTGAGTCATTATGCCTGCTTTGGTTTAGTGCTCGACGTCGGCGGCAGTTATTCAAGGCCTAAGTATTAGGTTGTAACGAAATAAATGGCACTAAACCACTGTAAATTTAAACAGTTAATATATCGGCATGTAGGCAGGTTTATTAATCGAAATAAAAACCTTCTGATTCTACACATCTTTGCCAACGTGACACAAGCTTTTTTATCCCAGTAGCATAAAAATCAGAAGTCCTGGAATTGACGAAATCTTCGAAGGCACTTTCGGCATCCTGTTGGTATCTGAATATTTTCCCTACCAAGAAGTCGCCAAGATGCTTGAAGAAATGGTAGTCTGTTGGGGAGAGGTCGGGAGAAAACGGAGGATGTGGTAGAGTTTCAATGCTCAGCTCCTTCAATTTCTGCAACGTCATTCGTGCCACATGGGGGCGAGCATTGTCGTGCAGAAGGAGAACTCGCCTTCGGTTTACCAAGGCCGGCCGGATATCCTTCAACTTTTTCATCATTTCTTCGATTTCAAAGCAGTACTTCTCTGCCGTGATGGATTCACCGGGAGGGAGGAAGCTGTGGTGAATAATTCCCAGCGAACACCACCATACTGTCACCATTACTTTCTTTTGGTGCCATTCCGGCTTCGCAAAAACCTTGGGGCTCTCATCGCTGTCCACCCACTGTGCCGATCGTCGCCTGTTGTCGAACATTATCCATTTCTCGTCACAGGTTACGATGCGATCAAGGAATGGGTCCGTTTCGTTCCGTAGAAGCAGTGCGGACGAGATCTCATATCGTCGGTTTCCTTGCTCCTCAGACAGCTCGTGAGGCACCCATCTTTCCAGCTTTTTGGTCTTCCCAATTTCCTTCAGATGCCGGGCAGCTGTGTTGTGACTGACGCCAAGAAACTTCGCTATCTCCCTGGTACCTTTATGTGGATCCTCCTCTACCACATCTCTCAGCTTTTCCGCATCAACATCACTATGCCTCCCACGACCTTCATGTTCTTCCAAGCTCTCATCTCCATTCCGGAACTTCTGATACCAACGATACGCCGTCCGAATTGTGGAACGTCCTTGACCGAATGCGGCGTTGATCTTCTCGTCCGCCTCCTTAGCTGTAGTGCCCAGCTTGAATTCATACAAGTAAATGCCTCGGATTACCCTTTTGTCCATCTGCCAAAAAGTCAATAAAGCTCAAAAGTTTTCCCACTTTTACATAGAAAATTTGGTACTCACCGTAAAGCAAAGTTTGCGCTTCTAAATGATATGCCACATGTTACGGTTTGTTCTTGATCAAACGCGTAAAGACGCGCCAAAAAATGGCGCGAGCCAGTGCCATTTAATTCGTTACAACCTAATATAAAGGAGCCTATACAATCCACTGATTTTACATCTGTTTTATTTATACATAGTGTATATATATATATATTTATTCTTGACATTGATGCAATGTACTACCGCATGTTCGGTTTGATTGTCTCAGTTACTATGGAAGCAGCCTCGAAGCGTAATGAAGGCCTAGGTATGACCGGAATTAAGACCGGACTCCTAGGTGCCTCCGTTTGTCTAGCTGCTTGAAAGTGATTTCCTTACCCCAAAAATCCCACCATAGTTATACTGTTCGCCAAACGGATCACTGCATTCAAGATATCAATAAAGCTTTTTGCTTAAGTTTCTTTCAGTTAATTCATACATCACTTTTAAATCTCATTACACGTTTGTTTGTGATGGCAATCTCTTTATACATAGGCTTTCGAATTGCTGCAGAACACTAGGCCCTACTAAAGTTGCAGTGCATACTGATAATTTGCTTCACTTGTTTCACCATTGTTCTTTATGGCGCAGGTTGTGCATAAATAAATAAATAAACAAATAAATAAATAAACTCTCGAAAGGAGAATGACTACCTTTGGTGTTACTAGTAAATTTACTTGCTTAAGGAAGCTATTCCATACTTACGTACTTCTACAAAAACTAGAGAAGCTTCGAATTCAAGCTCTATCCTACAAATTTTCTTTCCTGAATAAGTCTTCGTTTATAGTTGACTTGATCAAAGCTCCTTGCCTGCTCAATGGTGTAAGGCATCTTGCGGTTGCCGACTTCCTTTTTTAGGTAGCTGTAGAATTCTTCAAGTAATTCCTCCCAATACGCCTGCCTGTCCTTCCCGCTGAGACATGCGCAAAACAGACGAACAAGATCTGTGGCTGCGCATCCGAAATGAGCTGTCTGGAACTCGAACATTCATAATTACGGCATTAACGTCTTCAAGTGTTTTTATCGTGCTGTTTCAGCTATAGTCGCACTCAGGGGTGGTTCGTATTACCTGGTAATCAATCATTGCCGCTAATTTGTGAGCGTCACCATCTTTCCTCCACAGAAGGTTCATCGACCACAAGTCTCCGTGACAGAGGACGCGCTCCATGCCTGAAGACCTATCAGAGTCAAGAAGCGTCTAGACTGTCACAGTAATTTAAACCGGGAAGCCGATGGCGGTTTCATTTTCCCAACTTCCTACGTTGTGGATTCGCGAGCCCTTGGTATCGTTGGCGACAATAAAAAAAAATAATATAATAATATATTAGGTTGGCAATTAATTTCGTGGACTCTCAAGCGGCTTCAACAAAAGTGTTCATAAACAAATAACAAATAACAGTTTTCAACCAAAATAAGATCTGTTGGAACGCGGGACTGATTGCCATTTATCAGCTACATGGACCATCCCACAGCTGTAGAATTCTTGTGCTTTTGAAGCCAACAAACCTTGGAGGTGCATTTTGACATGGTCCTCATTAATAAATCGTCCTTCAACCAAGAAGTGCTGCAGCGTGCTATAAAGGTGCAAGTCATTTGGCGCACAGCCTGTGCTGTAAGATGGGTGAGTTGGACGCTCCCAGCTAAGGTCTTCGATTTTTTGAAGCTCCCGATTCGTGACGTGTGATCTGGCGTTATCTTGCTGATAGATAACTCCGTTCCTGAAAATCTCTCTGAACCGATTCCAGCGGAGTTCAGCCTGCGCGCGGCCAGGATGAGAAGAGTAGATTACAGCATTAATGCTGGAACCGTTCTTGACGAGCTCCCAGAAGTTAATACCTTCTTGACACCACTAAACGGAGAGAACGTAGCTAACCGGAAGCCTCAAAAATAGAAGACCTTGACTGGGAGCGTCAAACTCATCCACCTTACAGCCCAGACCTTGCGCCGAGTGACTATCACATTTTTAGTTCGGTGCAGTTCTTCTTGGTTGGAAGACGATTTAATAATGTGGACCGGGTCAAAATGCACCTCCAAAGATTCTTAGCCTTAAAAGCACAATAATTCTATGGCCGTGGGACAGACCAGCTACCTGATATATAGGAAGCACTTCTGCGTTCTGAGGGATCTTATTTCAATTAAAGATTGGCATTAGTTATTTGTTAATAAATACTTCTGCTGAAGATTCTTGAGAGTCAACGAAATTAGTTGCCAACCTAATAATAATAAAATAATCACATTGAAATTCAAAAACGTTATGAGAAAGTCGAAAGATGCACGTCGCGAATCGATCGCGAACGCTTCTCACTGACTGGTTTCCCATAGTGTCTCGCCGATGAGGTGACCAATTCAGGCCTCGGGAAGCTCTACCCCATGGTTCATCAATCGGAGAAGAGAGCGCTTCAGCGCTCTCGACAGTTTAGCCAGTTCATTCGTCTCCTCTGCGCTGCCACGGGCAGCCGCTTGCTTCGGGGGGCCGCGAGACGAAGCGACCTCTTGGCACTCACCATCCTATTCTACCATACCAGAGCTCTCACTGCTGGCTCTTGAGCCCTATGTTCTTGGACACTTCACAGATGGCAGGCCACGAGAGGGTCTCGAGCACGGCAGGGTTTTCCGTCACGGGCTTGCATCCGAAGCTAAATTCTAATCGTCGAACATACCTGAGAGAGCCATCTCATCTATTATCAGTCAATTCACCGGTCTTTTTCGGTGTTCTCTGTATTTCTATGGTGCCAATAAATATATACTAATTATATTATCTTCGGCAGCGGAACAGTCAGCAAGTCACCCTAGATACTGCTGGGATTTTGGGCGCAGTTAATGTTTTTCTGGGTTCTATTGCATCTGTTTGCACTACATGTTGTTTCCATGCTAGCTAACCAATCGGGTACCTGGCCCCTACGGTCGTCCCACTAAGGGCGCTGCACAACCCCTTCTTAGGCCCACAGGGATGCGACGTGTCCGCTTTTTTATAACGCATCGACTTAGTAAAGGGCAAGGAGGTGGTTAATAGGCGTAAGTTGAAATAAGTGATGAGAACTTAGAGAAATTGGAGCGCAGAAAGATGTCTCTTCTTGTTCATATTTGCGTGTCTTTTAGTGATAACCTATGTTTTTTAACCTAATTTGCTAATGAAGATGACTGAGTACTACGTACTCAATCATCTTCATTAGCAAATCAGGAACTGAAGTAGCGTGACTAATATACTGAAATAGTATATGCTCTTTAAGAGTCTCAAGTCATAATCATGCGCCGAATCGTTTCCGGATCTAACCAGATGATTCGATCTTCCACGCGGAAATCCCAGATTTTAACGCAAACCTGAAAAATAGGCACTCACCAAATTCGTCAGCTAGTTTGTCTGCCCAGTCGAGATCGGACAGTTCATACATGATCTCTTCCAGCTTATCTGCTCTGTCTGCAAGTTTTCCGCCATCAAATGTTCGCAGTAACGAAGTAATGTTACCCAGCACCTTAAAAATTCTTCATAAAAAGAAGGAAAAAAACTGGGTTCCGAAGCGCTGTCGAACCATTCAATCCCTTTTTGACACTATAAGTGTGCACTCTTGACTATTAGGTTGGTGCATAAGTTCTCGGACATTTGATCCCTCCTGAATTGAAAGCGCATTTTCCCGCGAAATTTCTCACATGTATCAAAGCGTAAGTGGTCGATCGATAGAGAAAGGAAAGGGCTACAAACTCTTCTAACTAATTGTTCCGAACGTTTACTTCTGCGTTGTTAACGTCAGCTATTATGGCCAAGCAATTCATCCCAACTGAGACGCGTATTCGGCACGTCATGTTATTCCTGCATCAATCTGGCCTCAATGCCAACGAATCGTATCGTCGCCTGAAGGACGTTTACAACGAGAGTGCTCCTGCTCGAGGTACTGTGTACCAGTGGTTCTCGAAGTTTGCAGTTGGTGAATTCTCCGTTGAAGCTAATGAACGAGAAGGGCGCCCGGTGACACTGGATTTGAATGGCCTCCGAAGTAGAGTGGAAGCGGACCCATACCAAACCACCCGCGAACTATTAGGGGGGGGGGGGGCAAAAGTAATGAGACACCCCATGCCGTGTCTATATATCTCGTGGCTGAAGTCTGCTTTAGTGCTTGTCGTATTTGTATGTTTGTTTGCTACTTACTGAAGGCCACCTGAGAATTGACCACTTCCGCCCTTTCCAGAAGCATGCCAAAACCCCAGTCTGTCTCATGCCGAAACACTAATCTGACGAGTCGACCTGTGTCGCGCAAATCTCCCCCAATTCCCACGCCCGAGCAGCCTGGGCTCAATAGTCACGCAAGATGAGAAGCACGTCTTCTGCCTTCACCCTGCCAAACAGCGAGTCTGGGTGAGGCCTGGTGAATTGTTACCGACCTTCGTTCGGCGAGATGTTCACGGCGAGAAGCATCCTTGGAGCTTTTGGATCTGCGCCCATGGATCGGTTTACCGAAAGCTATTTTCCAAGAGCACTACGATGAACTCCAAGGCCATGGTGAACGAAATAGAAGAGATGGGCCGGCGACTCGCTCTTATTCATTCGCAGCGCTTCAAGAAGGTTCTCCTCTTCGACCATGCCGCACCCCATCGGGAACAAGTAACCACGGATAAGCTTGGCCAGCTGGGCTACGTTCACATGCCTCACCCACCGTATTCGCTGGACATCTCTCCATGCGACTACCACTACTACTTGAGCCTACAGGACTTCCTAGTCGGAAGGGACACAAGAACCCAAGCAGTCCTTGACAACCATGTCGAGCAGTTGATCAACACCAGGCCCAAGCAGCTCTGGAAGGATGGGATCAGGAAGTTGGCTAAGCGATGGCAGCAAGTTCTTGTCCTTAACGGCAAATACATTCCTCAGCATCGTTGAGTTGTAATTGAGTTATAGAAAGATAAATTTTTTTTCATTTTGTCTTATTACTTTTGCCCCCCTCCCCTAATATCAAGCACTCTTGGTGTTAGTCACTCAACAGTCGTTCGAGGAATGAAGTCGATTGGCGAGGTGCAAAAATTGGGTCGCTGGGTACCTCACGTCTTGACACAACATGTCGCTCTGTCTCTCCTTACCCTCAGACGTACCCACGGATGGCTGGACAACCTTGTCACCGGGGATGAGAAGTGGATACTCTACTGTAATTATCACCGGCGTGCACAGTGGGTTAAGGAGAGGCAGAGGACGTTCCGAAACCCGACCTTCACTGAAAAAGGTGATGCTATGCATTTGGTGGAGCGTTCTTGGCGTAGAATACTGGGAGCTGCTGGACGAAGGGATAACAGTGACAGCAGAGGTTTACGTCAACCAACTGAGGAAGTTGAGGGTCCACCTTCAAACCATACGAGGAGAGCAAGTGAAGGTGTATTTTCAACACGACAACGCTAGACCGCATATTGCTAGAGCGACGGCGGCTGAGTTGGCGGACTACGGATGGACCGTTCTTCCACATCACCTTACTCACCAGATCTCGCTCCTTCTGATTATCAGTTGTTTTCAAGCCTTCAACGCTATTTGGACGGCCAGCAATTTAGGAACCGAGAGGATGTCAAGGAGGCACTGCTCACATTTTTCGAATCACAACCGGCCACGTTTTGCAGAAAAGGCATCTATGACTTACCAGCAAGTTGGCGAAAGACAATTGATGTAAAGGGTGGTTACTTCAAATGATTTGACACAAACAACAATTGGGGAAGGGACGGTATCAGACGTTGTGGAGGGACAGACGCCTGTAGCAGTTGTCCGATCCACCGTTAGCGAGGCAAGAGTGCGCCCAGCCCTTTAGTGTACATGGGACGCGCGACACCATGATAAGATCCCGTATCGATTGCGCGACGCGATGAATCAATATGGGAGCTTACCATTTCATTGCATCGCGTATTGCACACTAAAGGGTTGGGCACACTCCGCAGCGGCTTTAGTGCGTCAAAAACGGGGCGGAGCGTCGCTCTCAGGCTCAGGACATGTTTGCGGTGAGGGGCGGTCGTTCTTTTTTTCTCTGGCAACGGCATTGGACTACTGCCAATCATCGCTCAGCTGACCGGTTGGTTGCTTTGGTTGAGGAAAGGGCTTTCGTATCTCTCTTATCTTATCTCTTGCTCAGGAGTGATAGCGTCAGCTTCACGGAATGACCGAGCTCATTCCGTGAAGCTGACGCTTGCAGCGCTAACGCTGGGCGTCAACGTTAAAGCGAAGTGTGCCATAAGCGCGCCGCCGCCCCTGACGCAGAGACACGTACTCTGCGTCTCCGCCCTACTCTTCATCATTGGAGCTGCGTCAAGCAGCAGGAGTGTGCCCAGTCCTTAATGATAAACTCCCATATCGACTCATAGCTTCGCGCGATCGATATGGGAGCTTGTCATTAGGCTTCGCTCGGGGTGAGCGGTGGTTTGACATAGGCCTAACATTCCTTGGCGATACGTCGTGCGAGTGATGACCCCACCACTGTTCCTCTTGAAGCTCGAGCAAAAATAGGGTCCCATTGAGAAACCTGTCAGCTCCAGCTACGATTTTTGATAGGCTATTTTGTGGTCGGGGCTTTGTCGTGCTATAGCAAAGACCTACTACGCATGAAATCTATAATAAATACTTGCAAAAAACTTTGTCATTTTTCTAAACAACATGTTTTTCATCTATAACCACACAAGCACAGGAAATATGTCCTTACCTCCTTTTTGAACATTGGCGCAAAAAGTGTCTTGAATGGCGACTGGCCTAACGCTTCCTTTTCCTCTGGAGTGAAGTCAAGGGATTGTGCCTCGATCACAGCTTTGTTTCGAATTACCTGAAACTCACAAAACCGTGTATTTCCACAGGAATTGCAGCATAAACGATAATAGTCTGAGCCAAACAGAAACAAGCATTTCAAAATCTAGACGAGTGTGGAAACAATTTCGATACACATCTGTACTCATCACTAGAGTAGTGAGCTGTGCTCATACGGTGGCTCCGCAAGGCACTGTAATGGCCAAACTTGCAAACCACCTTACAAGTTCATATTTTACGCAAAATGTTGAATTTAAGGAATTTGTTTCAAGGTATTAGATGAAACGTTCAATAGAGAATCCTATCGTTTAATAGAGTACAACGCTACCTGCTTAATATCCTCCGGGGAGATGTTTTCAAAAATGTGCACTGACTTGATGTTCTCGAAATACTCCATGATCATGTATCCTTTAACTGGATTCCATTCTGTGAACTTTTTCATATAGTAGATCTGAAAGTAGTAAAGTAAATTAACGTTCTAATAAATACGAAAGCTGAAGTAACTTTAAAAGATTGAAGGTGATTGTATGTATGTGTGTATGTGTGTATGTATGTATGTATGTATGTATGTATGTATGTATGTATGTATGTATGTATGTATGTATGTATGTATGTATGTATGTATGTATGTATGTATGTATGTATGTATGTATGTATGTATGTATGTACTATGTATGTATATGGTGTAAAAACTTCAACTGCGGTGAAGATGCGACTCCCGTTATAAAGCCGAATTTCTCCGGTCCCTTCAAACGCGTTAGAAGGAGAGGGAACTGTATGTATGTATGTATGTATGTATGTATATAGTGTAAAAAACTTCAACTGCGGTGAAGACGCGACTCCCGTCAAAAAGCCGAATTTCTCCGGTCCCTTCAAACGCGTTAGAACGAGAGGGAACCTGTATGTCTGTATGTATGTATGTAGTATGTATGTATGTATGTATGTATGTATGTATATGGTGTAAAAACTTCAACTGCGGCGAAGACGCGACTCCCGTTATAAAGCCGAATTTCTCCGGTCCCTTCAAACGCGTTAGAACGAGAGGGAACTGTATGTATGTATGTATGTATGTATGTATGTATGTATGTATGTATGTATGTATGTATGTATGTATGTATGTATGTATGTATGTATGTATGTATGTAGTATGTATGTATGTATGTATGCATGTATATAGTGTAAAAAACTTCAACTGCGGTGAAGACGCGACTCCCGTCAAAAAGCCGAATTTCTCCGGTCCCTTCAAACGCGTTAGAACGAGAGGGAACCTGTATGTCTGTATGTATGTATGTAGTATGTATGTATGTGTGTATGTATGTATATGGTGTAAAAACTTCAACTGCGGTGAAGACGCGACTCCCGTCAAAAAGCCGAATTTCTCCGGTCCCTTCAAACGCGTTAGAACGAGAGGGAACCTGTATGTCTGTATGTATGTATGTAGTATGTATGTATGTATGTATGTATGTATATGGTGCAAAAAACTTCAACTGCGGTGAAGACGCGACTCCCGTTATAAAGCCGAATTTCTCCGGTCCCTTCAAACGCGTTAGAACGAGAGGGAACTGTATGTATGTATGTGTGTATGTATGATTGAATGTATGTATGTACGTATGTATGTGTGTACGTACGTATGTATTATGTATGTATGTATGTATGTATGGTGTATATATGCATGTATGTATGTAAGAACGACTATGAACAATCTTTCTTGAGACTATGAGCAGAGATCAAATCTTAATCAAATGCAGAAACCACCTCACCTTTGGAATATCTACTTTGTGTTCTGGAACCTTCACCAGATGAGTGTAGACGGTGACTTCAGCATTGTGACACTGAAACGACATCGTAGAAAATTTCACTGAAGAGAGTTGGTACAAACCGATTGTACTGCTATAGATGCTTGTACATCACAAGAATGGCAAAGGTGTTCCAGTTGGTTCCCTTGGGGTAAAACAACTCACATTTTTCTGTAGTACTTCCATTTGCGCCATAAACTCCGGACTACTGAAGGTTTCGTCAAAGCTCACATTCTGCTGGTCAGAAATGTCAGACACTAATTTCTGCATCGCAAGTTGAGTGAGAATCTGAAGTTGCGATGATATCATACATTTCCAGCGATGGGAGACTGCAATAAAACATTTATTTTATTGTTGCAAGCCACGTGATACTCGCTGATGCGGAATGTAAATGGGGCTTAGCTTGGGCATAAATCTTGAGAGCTTTGCTGAGATACCATTTTTAATCTGCAATCACAGTTAGTACAAAACCATATGTGCGACCGTTAGAAGCTATGCTTTGAACCGCCACGAAAGCTTATGAGAATTACTGTAGGTCTGCAGTGCGTGAAAATAATAAAACACGATAATGAATAAAGCCGCATGCAGACTCGGCAGCGGCGGCAACGGAGTTAAGGCCTATGTTATACTTCGGCGATGCGTCGCCGACGCTGCGACCCGTCACCGACAGCCCGTCACCGACGCTGACGTCACCATCGACGTCGCCGACGTCGCCACAAACGTCGCCGACGTCGCCGACGTCGCCACAAACGTCGCCGACGTCGCCACAGACGCGTGGTCGACGTCGGCGGCGTCGTCAACAGATTCTGTGGCGGCGTCGGGGACGTCGTTGACAGGAGAGCACCGGAGCTCATTTTTAGCAGCAATGTTAGAACCATTCAAACAGTACCTGTATTTTTTTAGGATGCCTTGTATTTTTAGCAAGGCATAGTGCGTTTTTAGTTTTTCAACTTTAAAAGAAGCACAAATCAATCGATAGGTCACTTTGTAAAGAGATTATAACAAACTACTAATTATAACTACTAAATGATTATGGAGATTATAATAAACTACTTATTGATATAACAAACTACTAATTATAACTACTAATTGATTATGGACAAATTATATATTATAGACATAATAATAATAGAAGTACGGGATAGTGTCGGGCATTTAACGACTATTGATTTACCAATTTAACGATTTTATCAGCATTTTCGGTTTAGCAAAGACTTTTTCGTTAAATCGTATTTAAAATAAATTTACGCGGAACTCTCGAAGTTCGAAGGAAAATTTAACTCTTAATTGGTAAGAATTTTATCTCGAAAAAGCTCTTCGCATTTCAGAAAGCGAGGAAACACTACTCACTTTCTACGCAGTTCAATTTAGTATTACTTGCTCTACAAGGAAGCAAATAGGCCTAGAAAATGCGAACAGAACGGCTGAGAAGGACACAACAAGGAAGAAAGGTGACAAAGTGAAGGGGAGCTAGGGTTTAGGGTCCCATTCCCTCCCAAACACTCAGTGATCTAGTGAATTGCACTTTTGTGTTCGCAAGACGGCGTCTTTTGCACTTCTCGATTTCGTAATTCGAAGTACGGTGGTGATGATGGCAGTTCCGGGAACGAAGAACCAACCTACAATCATAACACTAAATCGGAGCGCATTTTCTGCCACCCTTGGATGACGTCGGCGAAATCGGTGACGGACCGTCTGTTGCGACGTCGGTGACGCATCTGTGGCGACGTCGGCGGCGGAAGTATAACACCCCTGCGGAGCTCTCGGCGTCGTCGCCGGCGACCCTGTGATGTGCGGGCTGCTACGCAGTGCGTAGCAGCCCCTACAGCACAGCGTCGTCGACGCGTCGCCGAAGTATAACATAGGCCTAAGCATAGGGGGTTCCTGCCAGATCGATGCCCTATGCTTAATCACGGCTGCCGCTGCCGTCCCTGCAGAGTGTGCATGGCTCAGGCTATTATCTATTATCTGCTCACCAGTAAGCAAACCTCCTATAACCATCCCATTGGGAATGAAGTTAAAGAAGATAGCATTGAATAAAATCTGTGAGGCTCTAGCACTAGAATTGAACATTTCATTGGAGAACTCTCTAGGCATTTTACCCTGAAGATTAAGGCTTCAAGTGAAGTCGACGAAAGAGCAAGGGCAGAAAACGACGAATCCATTTGGCGGCATTTATGGTTTGTGACCTATCAATCATGTCTCTGGTAACGCTTTGCGAAGATAGTCTCTAGAGATCAGCAAGAAGTAACGGCTTCTTGTATTTACTTGCACTGTTTAGCTACAGTTTCCCACTCTAAGCTGTTAGTACGGATTTTTTGAATTATTATCGGGGATGCTAAGAACTATTTGACTGATAGCTAGCTGTAACTTAAAATTCCCCACCTACTTTTGTAAAGGTGAGTATCTCAAACTCGCCTTCACAATGAATTTCTCCGGAAGCTGCTTGTCCTTGTGCTGCCAGTCTGGTTCGATGAGCACAATCTTTGACATGAAACCCTGAAAGTGTGAGTGTCCGAAAGGAAACTATGCTATTGTCACAAATAAGTAGTTTTAAATTCCAATTAAATAATATTAACTAAACAATAAAATAAAAACTAATGCATAACTAATAAAATAAAATAACTAATAGCAAATTCTAAAATTAACACAGATATTTTCTTCATTGCAGAAACGTTACCTGTAGGATAGGTAAGCACCTTTAGGGAAGCAAGTGCATTTATTTAAAAGCTAGTTAACTTGTTACAATATTAACATTTACTTCAACGATGTAATTTCCTTAATTCTTTTAGACTTTATAATTATCTTACATAATCACCTCCAACTCAGTTGGTTGTTGATGTTGCCCAGGGGCCGGATTCGTCAGCAATTAAACCCGTGGTATGCGGGGTACATATAAGGGGTAGAGATAAGATAAGAGTCAGGTACAGATAAGGCCAGAGTCAGAGACGCAGGCTTCATCATGGGCATCTTTCCCCCTATACCCACGGGTTAGTCGTTGATAAATCCGGCCCCTGATCTCAAACCTTTCGACTACTTCGTTTGGTCATGTTCTTTGATTTTATGTTCTTACATCCGTATTAATGTAGGAACGAAACGGATGTAAGAATTCATTATACTGTAAGAGTGAGTGTGTTATCCAATACCGGTTCGACGCAATCAATAGTAGGATTCCTGTAGCTGAGTTACTTCTTAGATGAAAGCTCTGATTACATGAGGCGGCAGTCTTGGCGCGCGGGGACTCGACATTCGACCGTGCTAGGGTCCTGCGTAGCGACTCGTCACCAAGTGCTCGACTTCGGCTTCTGCCCTACGACTCCAACTCCATCGCCAGCGTCTGTGGATATGAAGTGTTTAATAAAACTATCGCCTTCATGCTCTTGATCGTTACCGCTAGCACTCAAACAACACTATACCTTGTTTTTTCCGTTTTGATTGGGTTATACATACATATAAACACACTGGTTGATCTAGATTATACTACAGATCCCTGCCCTAGTGACAATTTGCTGTGAAGGTGGCTTTGAAGCTTGCCGCTATGACACAAATAGAGCGCCTGAGTTGATCCCAAAGTTGAGTCTAGGTTCGTAGTGTTCGAATTGATCTGTTGCTCAGGTGTCATGTCCATACACGCTGTCAAGAATTTTCGCCTGCGAGCTTCGTATTACAACAAAGCAATGTTCTTCTTAGGAATGGTGCTCAAGGAACCGCCATCTCTAAGGCAACTTATTTAGCTGGCTTCGCTGAAGTTTTCAAGCTTTGTCCATTGACTTAAAGTTTTAGGCTTATTGAGACTACGGCCTTATATTTCTTCCTTCCGATTTTTCACCAATGGTGTTATTTTTATTAGAGTATGCCCTACAATACCGCTCAAATTCTTTGCAAAAAAGACGCTTTGCGACAGATTAATCCGCCGCAAAGCGTCGCATTGCCATAACTCTTTTCAAAGTTATTTGTTTACAATCTAATTAACGCCATTGGAAGCCCTATCTCATTTTCTACCCAGCGATCTAAACATTATCTAAAACGATTGCACAGTGACCTAGTTATGAAGCTTTTGATTCCTCGGCTACGTTAATTGATTTACGACCCCTCCGAGATCCCCAGTGGCATGTCCTTAAGGCTTTTCGTTGACGAGATTCATCGAAACTCAGAAATCCTCTATGGTTTCAGCAGATCTGTATTTGTTACGCATCAAGTGTCATTGTGGTACTAAAAAGTGCCAAGTTTGAATAACATAGGCCCGATTTCGGATAAGCGCAAACGCACGGAAAACTAAGATTCAGATAAGATTTACACAACTAGTGGCCTGCCACAGAAGACAGTATTTTACTATTCCATTGCGGGAACGATGATCTTTATAAAACGTGTAAAATGGCTTTGAGAAATGGACAAAAATAACTATATTTTCTTTTTTCCAACAAGTGATTGGTCCGGTCTCAATATGCTTCGCAGGATTTCTCCTATCTTTGAACCTCGGTTGCTCCTGCATAGGATAAGTACGAAAGCCGTGTTTTTTTTTGTGGTCTGCAATAGACCACAAACACATTCGAATCTAGAAAGACCGAAAAGATTTAGGCCGTTCAAAGTAGATTTCTATGCGGCCAAAGTTTGACGAAAACAACAGAAAATTTTGTTTCAGTCGCTTACCTCTTTATGTATGAGTTTATTCGAAAAATCAAATGGACAGCATTTCTCAGCTCGTTGCGAGCTTTCCGCAGATGTAATATTGTCCGTATTGAAACTGAATACCATTTTCACCTCTTCGGCCGCCGAAACAAATTTGGGGCTGCTGCGCTTCGGCCCTAGCGCGGGCACGGCGGCGGGCCCTGCCGAAGCATATTGAGACCGGACCATTCCCTTGTTGGAAGAAAGAAAATCTAGTAATTTCTGTCCATTTCTCAAAGCCATTTTACACGTTTTATAAAGACCATCGTTCCCGCAATGGAGTAGTAGAATACCGTTTTCTGTAGCAGGCTACAAGTTGGGTAATTCTTAACTGAATCTTAGGTTTCCGCGCGTTTGCGCTTATCCGAAACCGGGTCTATGTTATTCAAACTTGGCACTATTTAGTACTACAATGACACTTGATGCGTATCAAATACAGATATGCTAAAACCATAGAGGATTTCTGAGTTTCGATGAATCTCGTCAACGAAAAGCCTTAAGGACATGCCACTGGGGATCTCGGAGGGATCGTAAATCAATTAACGTAGCCGAGGAATCAAAAGCTTCATAACTAGGTCACTGTGCAATCGTTTTAGATGATGTTTAGATCGCTGGGTAGAAAATGAGAAGGGGCTTCTAATGATGTTAATTAGATTTTAAACAAATAACTTTGAAAAGAGTTATGACAATGCGACGCTTTGTGGCGGATTAATCCGTCGCAAAGCGTCTTTTTTGCAAAAAAATTCGAGCGGTATTGTATAATGTTGATATCAGGAGTTAATCCATTATCTACGGCGTCAATAGGGCATTCGATTAGGGCATTTAAACTAAAATAACTGTCAGGATAACAAAAGCTGCACCAGCGCATTTAAAAGGAGCTACATATTGTAAACGAAAACGTATGGAATAAGTTTCATCCTAGCTTTTACCGACAGGGGCACAGAAACCAATCCGGCCACTCATTCCTCCATTTCTGCTACTTAGCGTCCTAAAAATTGGGTCTCGTAAGATTCTTGTTTCTGGTAGCAGTGAGAAATTGCTATTTAAGCCTTCACTATTTGTGCCAGGTGCATTTATATTATGCTCTGTGTACGTTCATAGGAATCGAGAATTATGGGTCGCCTAAAGAAATGTGGCGGTTATGGTTGAATGGGGTGTTGGTAGCTTGGGATTGCACAACAGCATGAAATGGTTGAGAAAAGCTGGACCATTATAATATATGGCACGACTCACATTCCCGTCTCCGATATCCTTAGCGGTTTTGTTCGATCCAAACGATGCAACGGTATCTAGTTCGCGCTGCATGTCCTCTTCGATGTCGGCCCAGGTAACATGGGTGCCAAAAAGGCCGTCGGCCGCTGTGTAGAGATTCATTGTGATTTGAGCCCTTAACGTATATTAATTCCTTCATGAACGAATGTATCTTGAATAAAAATTGATGGGTCGAAGAAAAAACTTGGAGAACACAGCGGTTGTGTCGGCTTTTGTTCACTGCGCTCAGCTTATCAAGCCCCACGGGTTCCCTTATCAGCGAACGCACGTAATACCCTCCTAGATCGTTGAGCTGTGATATTTCCCATTTCTAATCATGGCTCTACCCCTCAAATGTGTAGCTGTATCCGACCAAGGCTTGATACTTTGCCACGACATGGGTTACCCTTACA
Organism: Heligmosomoides polygyrus bakeri; assembly: GCA_947359475.1. Lineage (NCBI taxonomy): Eukaryota > Metazoa > Nematoda > Chromadorea > Rhabditida > Heligmosomidae > Heligmosomoides > Heligmosomoides polygyrus. The sequence continues at coordinate 100,571,206 of OX375868.1, read as the reverse complement.
TCAAGTAGAAAGCAAAAAATTAACGTCATTTTCATATTTCTGACAGGACACTGCGCCTATCTATTGCAAAACATTGTGAAAAATCGCGCTGATAAGGAACGAAGCAGACTGCCATAAGCAGAAATCATATCTGAATGTTCACACCTTCATGGGCCCCTTCTTCTCGATATGGTTATCCACAGTGCAGTTTAGTTTCGTGTCACACAATTCTGTCGCCTCCAGCGAATGGTTCCAACTTCGACGGTTGACACTTGTTCGTCGCGAACACTTGTTCGTGATAATCCATGGGATTTTTAAAGCACTGTAAAATAGAGATGGCTATACAAAGTCTGAAAGGAGTTGCTTACGGTTCGCGCGGCGTTCGGCGCAATGTGATGATATGTACCCATATAGATTGGGAACGTGCATCTTTACACATAACCACCCATCATCCACTCTCTGCCCTCTCACTCCGCCCTATATTAGACGAGTTTGTGGTGCGCTAAAACCGCACTGCGGTTGGCCGACTCTTATGTGGCATGACGTTGCCCAAGGCCCTGAGCAAGACTGGCCTTCTGAAACCAGCAATATTCATGATAACATGGATGAATGAATGAAATTTCAAAACAGGAAAAACGAACAACGGAACGTTTTTGGTAAATAGCTGAACAACACAAGAAGGGATAACGACCAAATTCAAGATAGAAGAATAAGCTTCAGCTACCCGTTCCCTTATATAAGGGCGTGCAGAAAGTTCTGAAAGAATTTAGTGATTTTATTCAATAAGCAATAACAACAACAGAAACGTTGGATCACTATTTGCAATAGTTCCCATTTGTAGCCACAACCTTCGTCCAACGATCAGGCATGGCAGCGATCCCGTCTCTCCAGAACAGGAACGTGAAGCAATCCACTCCTCCACCGCGCGGTTGGCGTCGTTACGATCGTTGAAGGCGAGTGGAGGTGTGTCGGATTCTTCTCAATCGTGAGGAAACAAAGGCGTGGATCAAGTTCGTTATTGCACAGGATGAAAAAATAATATCATACGTACGAGAATCCTGAAAGAGAGCTGCCGTGGCTTCCTGTAGATCGCAGGCCGCAGTCCGTTTCCAAATGGTGAGGGCACTGTAAAAAGCAACTGCTCTCATTCTTCTTTTCCTCGCATGCCTGCCTTTACTTCCTGCCCGACGTGAGACTGTGACCTCCGAGGTGTTTTGTAGACAAGTGCGAGAGATGGTTGTTTAAATCCCTCATTCTGTATTGCGGCGTGGAAAACTACATGATCATGGACAACGCGATACAAAACCGTGCGAAGGCAACACAGGACAAACAGCTCAGGATGGGTATCATATGGTTACCACACCCACCGTACTCTTTAGAGCTTAGCCTTTCTGATTATCATGCCTTCAGGATCCTCCAAGCTTCCTAAATAGACAACAGCTTCAACGATCGTGACGACATCAAGCGCGCGGTGGAGGATTGGATTGCTTCACGTTCTTCTTCGTTCTGGAGAGACGGGATCGCTGCTATACCCTATTGTTGAACAAAAGTTGTGGCTACAAATATCGACTACTGCGAATAGTGATCAGTCGTTCCTATTGTTGTTATTACTTGTCGATTAAAATCACTCAATTCTTGCAAAACTTTCTGCACATCTTAACAGAATGACTGGAAGCATCAATAATATTAACTTGAGAATTACTTTTCATGTCAAAGTAACGACGCTCTACAGGGTGCGCCTAAATTATGGCGACAAGTTATTCAAATCACCGAAAACGAAAATTCAGCACTTCCGTGAAACCAATGACGCAATAATGTTTGTTAGTCTATTGCAAACTGTACACAACATTGAGATTCGAATATATCTCCATCGGCGTCGATACAGGCGTTGAGACGCTTCAGGAAGGCTTCGACAGCAGCACGCAAATATGGCGCGTCGAGCTCATCTCACGCCTTCTGGGGAGCCTACCTCAAAGAATCCACGGAGCGGTGAGGTTTCCCGCAGGCTTTGGCTTTCGGAACTGCCCATAGGGTGCAATCCATCAGATTCAATTCCGCAGAGTTGACTGGCCACTCGTGGAGGCTGAAGGAGTCCGATAGGCTACCTTACCTTCATGATATCTTCCGTAGTTGTCACAGATACGCACCTTCATCGTCCATATCTATCATCCTCGGTATCCAGGTCTTCGTAGCGTCTGGTGGATCCATACAGAACACTTTGATGAACCCCAAGACGGTGGAATGTCGCGTGCCGAAAAGCCTTGACGGTGAAGTACAATGATTGAAGCACTGTGGCAAGAACGTTTCACAGTCTTGAAAAGCAATTTATTTTTATGATTGATTCAGATAAACATAAACAAAAACAATTGACGTAGCAGAAACAATAAAAGCACAGAAAAAAGCAGACGCTCTGAATAGGAGGTCAAATTGTTCGTGCATGTGCTGTCGCCATAATTTTGGCGCACCCTGTACTAGGTGTTCAACACATTCGGTCTTCGATAAAGCGAGTGCTTTCTCATAGACGTGGGTATGCGTGGCGTAACTCTGTTCGACAAAAAATTTAGTTCCTATCAGACCGATTACTTTCTCGTATTAGCGAAAATTTTGTCAAATGCTTTTTCAAATCTTCAAAGTGCCCAAAACTGTTAGTGGGAATGTTACTAGTGATAGTGAGCATTATTCAATATTTTAGAACGATTTGTAATTCGCGAAAGGGATCAGGTAAGTAATCTTTCCTGTCGTTCTGCCTTGTGCTTCTGCTACCTCCTTGTGAAGCTAACACATCGAACCATTAATCGACATACGCAACTAATGCAGCCCTGGGAGTCCATCACTGTGTCAACGGTAATCTCGTCCGTGATTGGCACTCGGCGCGCCTCTCCCTTACTCCTTAGGCCTCTGTTATACTCCCACGGGAGCATCCGCGGAACCTCCGCGGACCAATGGTGCACGGCGTAGGCGGGCGTGGCGAGGCGCGGCGATTGGCCAGGTGAGGAGTCTCGGCGCGATTCCCGCCCTTCCGCGGATGCTCCCGGGGGAGTATAACTCAGGCCTTACGGATGTGTAAAGAACGCCGTCTCGCCATATCGATTTATTTAAGCGAGTGATCGACGTGGAAGCCGACCGTCACATCGCGTGCACACTAACTCCTAAGATATCTTCACGTTGGCTCGCCGCAGTCGTTTCTGTGCTAAATTGTGCACACGCCATCAGTTCTACCAGTCAGTCATAAGCTGCCCATCGGTTGCTTCCGGTCCAACAAACTGGACCTCCGATTACCCCGACGAGGTAGCTCTGAAAGCCGAGGTTCAGTCCCGGTTTAGTGATCAGTGCAGTGCGAGCTTTTATTGAAAACGTGGAAAAGTAGGTCGGTACGAAATTATAGATCTTCTTCGAAAAAACCGAATTATTTACAAAAATAGTATCAAATGACGATTAGTGCTTTGTTACATCGCCTTTGTTGTAAACAACATCGAAAATTCTATTTGGCTTACTAATGATATCGTTATTAGCAAAAGTTTGCTCTACACTAGCCCACGCTTCAAGTATGACATTATTCGGATCAGAAAGGAGTAAGCAGTTCTATTTTTGAACGACTTGTGTAGAAGAGTGCCCAGCAAGTTCTTTATCGGAATAAGAAGAACCACTGGACCACTCCAGAAGTTCGACTCCACTAGCATGAAGCCAATCCGTTGCCGACTATGATACGTGTATCGATGCATTATGTTACTCAAAAAAAAGGTTATGCCTAGGAAATCTTTCCAAATACTGCAGCAAATGATCGCTGTTTCTCATAGATAATCTCTGATAGCCCTCGTCGTTTATCTTACACTAGACGAACTCCAACGCAATAGGTCCGTATTCAGAAAACGAAGCCCGAACCATTACACCACCACCAAAGTTGTCCCTGGAAAACTTTCTCTCTCCTTAAGTAATTTAGTAGAGTCTATGGTAGTGGTATCGTGAATTTCTCTTGGTCATTCCAATTTTTTTGGTCGGAAAATGCCGCCGAAAGTCAAAAAATGTAATTTTTCTTACGTACCAAGCTAGCTGCGTGAGCATCTCACCTTTTTCTAATTCAGTCATGTGCGCACGAGCGATCTAGAGCCCGGCAGCATTCTAATGGGAGATCAAGAAAGAGGCTCGCATCATATGTTGATGAGCAATATGTGGACAACGGTTTAGGGTGCGTTGTAATGTCCATTTGGATACTAAGAGGTCTAAATGAAGTCGAACGACGTTCGTGGACTGGGTGCTGTTGGAAGCCAGCCGAGCAAGGCGACACTCATCCCTTCTAGATAGCTTTCTTGGACGGGACTTCCTTTTTCTTTGCAGACTTCCGTGTCCTTCAGGCAGCGGTTGAGGCAGTTGTGAGAATGCACTGGTTGAGTCGCGATCTTCTTGTTTGAGAGATCGGCCGTGTGAAGAGCATCAACTTGAGCATCATACTCCATAATAACGCGCTAGGCGATGAGTCATCCTAACGATCGGCGCCGCCGCAGAATTTACAAAATAGGGGGAAAAATGGGGGGGGGGGAGAATTACGACACAAAAATAGCGAAAAATACGCAGACGTCTTCTCCCTGCCTGGGAACTTCCGCCCTGCTGCAATCGAGGTCGCTGAACACAAATCTGAAGTTGGTTTTTGGAGTATCGATCGCCATCAATCGATATTGGTCAAATTACGGTACGGGAAGATAGCGGAAATTACCCAGACGTCTTCTACCTGCCTGGAAACTTTAACCCTGGGGGTAGTCAAGGTCGCTCCACACGAATCTAAAGTTTGTTTTCGAAGTACCGTTCGCAATCAATCGATATTGATCAAACTATCGTTTTCTGTGGATTTCGTCCAAGCGGTCCGAAACTTTACTCCTGGGGGTAGACGAGGTCGCTGAACACGAATCTGAAGTTCGTTTTTGAAGTATCGACCGCCATCAATCGATTTTGATCAAATTACGGGGCGCGAAAATAGCGAAAATACCCAGACTTCTGCTATCACGCTCTATAATAACGCGCCAAGCGATGAGTCATACTATCGATCGGCGCCGCCGCAGAATTTACAAAATAGGGGGAAAATAGGGGGAAAAATAACGATATGAAAATAGCGGAAAATACCCAGACGTCTTCGCCCTGCCTGGGAACTTGGGTTTGCGGCAATCGAGGTCGCTGAACACGAATCTGAAGCTTGTTTTTGAAGTATCGATCGTCACCAATCGATATTGATCAAATTACGGTGCGGGAAAATAGCGGAAAGTACCCAGACGTCTTCTACCAGCTGGAAACTTTACCTCTAAAGTCGTCGAGGTCGCTCAACACGAATCTGAAGTTCGTTTTTGAAGTATCGATCGCCATCAATCGATATTGATCGAACTATCGATTTTTGTGGATGTCGTCTAAGCGGTCCAAAACGTTACTCCTGGGGGTGGTCGAGGTCGCTGAACATGAATCTGAAGTTCGTTTTTGAAGTATCGATCGCCATCAATCGATATTGATCAAGCTATGGGCGCGAAAATGGCGGAAAATACCCAGACGTCCTCTATGTGCTAGGGGATTTCGAAGACAAGCGGAATACGTCGCATGACGTGCCTGGGAGTCAAAGGACGTGCCAAAGACTTCGCTCAACGTGTGTCAGGATTCAGGTAGACGTGCCGAAGACGTCGTCCGCTAAGGGTGGCTCATTGAGGGGGATCAATACCAGTATGGGGGACCGTTTCACTAGCGGAGGACCAGGTAGTGAGGAACCAATAGATCGCGCTATCATACCAGATGCTGTACGTACTGCGAGCCTTTTGTACTCCTAGGTAGGGAAAAAAGCTGTGTAAGTAGAGCAGCTTGCTTGATGTGATTGTTATTAGCTTAGTGATACTGCGACATCGCACGAAGCGCGCAAGTGCGAGGCATGCCGATAGGCGTGACGGAGCCCTTGTAACCCAATATTACTCGTACTGTACTAACAACTAAGTTACCTTTTTCACTGATGAGCCTCGAGGTAACTAACTTTAAATAGGTTTGTATGAAGGTAGATGCGGAACGAAACCTGTTTAATGTCGTTGTTAGTTATCACTGTTTTGGCTGTTACTGCCATTTGGTTACGGTCGTTGTGGCATTGAGTTTTAAGGCGTTGAAGAACTATGAGATCTTGAATATTTCTTGCGTATAGATTTGCACTTGAGTCTTTTGGGCTCGCCCATGAGCAGAAAGCTTGATGTACCTAGGCATTTTATTAGGCGTTGAAAACTTTGCTTTCCCTTGCGATTCTGACCTATTTATACCTTAATTTGAGCGATAATGCCTTGAGAGCGAAAAATCCCAAGTGAACCTACAATTTTGTACCATTTCGCATCTTCCCCATGTCAATAGAGATTCATGGTGTCTTGCGCTGATCAGGTTCTCTGCCAAGCATTCTCATACAGGGGTTTTCGCTGCCGAGGAACGTGGCAGTTATATCATTGAGTCTTTGCAAAAGTTCTTTGGTCGATCCAATTCCTTGCTGTGAACTCTTTCTCACAGCAGTGGTCGAGAAGATTGAACTCTTGGTGAAGCTCGCTCGGATGAACGGACATCCTCACGACGGGTTCACTGTTTTCTAACTCTTTTATAGTAAGCTTCACTTATCACTTAATTGTTTACAAACTCAGAAATGAAGCGAAACTTTGCTGTAAACGACAAATTTTGAAATAGTTTATTTAGTAGAAGTCGGATGGTCTGATGTCTGAGTCTTCTTGTTCTGCTCGTGGAAGTATAGCGCGTCATCCAGTAGTGATTCGACCTTTTCCATAACAATTTCCATGCTCTGAAAGATGTCACCGTAGCATAGAATACTTGGTGAAACTCAATTTATACAGCATTGCAAAATCGTATATAATGAAAAGTAACTACAAAGTTTATACCCTGTTTTTGAGCTCCTCATCCGGCTCTTGAGCCACGATGTTTGCCAGCGATGCCACATATGGCGCTATTCCATAAGCACCTATGGGAAAGTACTGACGATAGGATTCTTTTAGCTGAAATAATTTGGATCAGATGGCAATTGAGCTCTACTACAGGGTGCGCCAAAATTATGGCGACAGCACATGCGCAAACAATTTGACCTTTTATTCGGAGCATCTACTTTTTTCGTGCTCCTATTGTTTTTATTGAGTCAACTAGTTTATGCTTATCTCAGTCAAACATAACAATAAATCGTTTTTAAAGATAGTGAAACGTTCGCGCCACCGTTCTTAAATCATTGAGCTTTACCGTCAAGGCTTCTCGGCACGCTACATTCACCACCGTCTTGGAGTTCATCAAAGTATTATGAATAGGTCCGTCAGACGCTAAGAAGACTTGGGAACCGAAGATGATAGATCCGGACGGGAAAGTCACCTATCTGTGACAACTACGGACAACCTTAGGAAGGTACGTGAACGAATTCGCAGGAAGCCGGCGCGCTCGGTCCGCCGGTTGTCGGGAAAAATGGACATCATGGAGACGTCGTTGGGAAGAATTTTCTGTAAGCTGGGTCTTTAGGCCTACAAGAAGACCACGTGCACCCTCCTGCACCTTTCAACAGGACGGAGTTCCAGCTCACAGAGCAAGAATGCTGCAAGACTGGTGCAAAGGCAACTTCCCACACTTCATCAGCTTCCAAGAGTGGCCAGCCAACTCTCCGGATTTGAATCCGATGGATTACACGATCTGGTCAGCTCTAGAAGCCAAAGCCCGCGGAAAATCTTACCGCCCAGTGGATCCTTTGAAGGAAGGCGTGGGATGAGCTCAACGCGCCTTACTTGCGTGCCGCCGTCGATGCCTTTCCGAAGCGCCTCAAAGTCTGTATCGACGCCGATGGAGATATCTTCGAATCTCAATGTTGCGTATAGTTTACAACAGACTGATAAACATTATCGCATCGTTGGTTTCTCGAAAGTACTGTATTTTCTCTTTCGGCGAATTGAATACATTGTCGCCATAATTTTGGCGCACCCTGTATTTATAGTCTTTATTGATACAATCAGATAGTGTAAACATATAAGCAAGAAAAGTTGAGCTATTTAGAGTGATTTCGCTCCTAAGCGGTATCCTGAAGATACCAAATGTATAGGGACGAAACGAGCATATTAGTTTCGGATCCTCGATTCTTTTTTTACATTAACGTTGTTCTGCTTTTATAAAGCTTATTGTATGAGCAAGAGTAGCAGAATGTGGTAGAAAATATCTAGCTTTGGAGAACACATTAATGAATATTGATAGCGATATTCTTGCAGTCAATGAGTAGTTTTATAAGCCCTGTTAAGATAAGGCTTTTTGTTTTTCTTTTCCCAGGAAACACTAGCAATGGAGTAAGGCATCGCTCACTGACTTGCTCTAAAGTGTACGGCATTCTCCGCTCGCCGACTTCGTTTTGTAGATGCTCATAGAAGTACTCCAGAAGCTCCTCCCAATGATTTCGGCGGTCGCTGCCACTAAGACAGGAGCAAAGCACGTGCACGATGTCGGTTGCTGGGCAGCCAAAAGTGCATGCCTGAAAGTGTATGAAAGATAGTTTTTAGTGGTTATACTGAAGAATGTGGAATCTGTTATACACCGATAGTCATTTAATGTCTTACAGATGGACAATCATAACTGCGGATCAATAAGGACGTCACGCTGAATTTGGTTTTCCCGCTTAAATTTGAATTTGTGCGTTTACGGAACCAGAGCATAAGGGATCGTTTAGTGGGCACGCGATGCATGATGCTGTTATACGATGAACTCGCATATCGGTTGCGTGACGTAATGAATCGGTATGGGAGCTTATCATCACATCGCGTCGCGCGTCGCGTGCCCACTAAACAATCCCTAAGGCCCCGTTTTAACTTCGTCGCGGCGCGACGCGATGGCCAGGCAATGAGGCCAAATTGATTGATCGCGTCGCCCGGTCGCTGTCCGGAATGAATCGCGTGAACCCGCGACCAATCGCGTCGTCCAGAGTCGGATCGCGTCGCGCTCGAAATGGGGGCGATGCGTTGGATCGCATTGAATTGGGACGCGGTATGACTCCGATCAGCTGATTGTCGTAGTGCGGCCTCGCACTTGCTCTAAATTTTTGCTTCATTTTTTTCGGCGACACCATCTCCATAGTTTTGTGCTTTCTTCGTAAACATTTTATTTCCGTTTCAGGTGGCCGCCCGCCCGGATTTTTTGGAGGCGAGCCGGATTTCGGCCACGAGGTGAGTTTCTCTTCAGGTTTTGATGATTTCTCGTGTTTACTCCTATCTGTTTTTTATCGTGAATGTGCCTTTCTGTTTATTGGTGTTGTTATTATTCGTTGATGTTAGTAGTATACTTGTGCTCGAATAATCGAATTCGAATAATTATTCGAACAATTTATTCGAATTCGATTTTCGATTATTTGATTATTCGAGTTTCGCAAATTCAAATAATTATTCGAATTCGATTATTCGCGGTTCGAAATTTCGAATAATTATTCGAATTCGATTATTTGAGGTTCGAAATTTTGAATAATTATTCGAATTCGATTATTCGAGGTTCGAAAATTCGAATAATATTCGAATTTCGAATACGCGGTTGTTTCGAATGTGCCATATGATGATTTTTGTAAACGACGTTCATTCCGGTGACGACTGTTTTCGATAGCACACTGTCGAGGAGCTCACCGTTACGAAAACGCAATCAATATCCTACTATACATATGTAGAAGGGTAGTGTGTGTGCGCGTGCGTGTTCCCATCAGTCCATCACAACTGGCGTGGGGGCATGGCGTATTGGCGACACTGACCGCAGTTGATGGCGATCAACTGCGGTCCGAAACTTCAGCCCTTGGGGTAGTCGATCTCGCTGAACACAAATTTGAAGTTCGCTTTTCAAATTATCGGTTGAAGTTGATCGAGCTATTGATTTTCTATGGGGAATTCGTTGAAGCGAATCAATTGTGTGGCCGGTCTTCGTCGATATTTTCAAAATGTAACTTCACGCTTGCGTTCTCTGCGACCACGACTGTCATAAATCTCATATACTTGAATACTCTACGGAATTTGCACAATAAACACAAATTTCGACGAAAAATTAAAAAATGAATTCATATTCGTGTTCAGTGATCTCGATTACCTCAGGTTTGAAGTTTCGAGCTTGTTGAGTGATCCACAGTTTGATTGGCTGACGATTCCTGTGAGATAATGACATGAACAAACAGAGTGAACGGTTTCTTTTTTCGCAAAACTTTGCACTTGTGCGTAGATGTTTCGCACATATATTTCTCTGGGAATTCTTTTTGTAGGATTTTGTTTGTAGAAAAAAGTTCTCATGTCTTGCCATCTTAACAAATATTGTCAACGGTTTTAGAATATATTGAATATCTTCATTATTAGCTTTTTTTTAAATTCAATTCTTTTGTCTCTGCCGAATGCCGTCGTTGAACTTATTTTACTACACTTACTTGAACCTACTCAATGAGCTTTTGAAGTGAGTGAAAATATCAAACGAAATCGGCCAACACAAAAATCACATCGTCCTTATTAATACACCCCGGTGCAAAATTATAGGTACCCCCGATTGTCCATCAGTACCCGTTACCATCGTATTCCTCACTATCGGAAGACTCTATAGAAGAATTTTAAGTAGGTTATCTCATCAGCGCAGGATACCACGAAATTTTATTGAAAATTTAACCGGTGCAAAATATCAGTTCCCTGCAGTTGTCCGTGATACGTGTATGGATGCATTATCTTGTTGGAAAATGAGGTTGTGCCTACAAAATCTTCTGAAATATGGCAGAAGGTAATCTCCGAGCAATTTCTGGTAGTCTTCATTGTTCATCCTACACGAGACAAACTTCCGAGACGAGCGAGACAAGTTCACATTCAGGAAACGCAGCCCAACCATGAGACATCCATCTCCAAAGCTCTCCAATAATGTAAAAGAAGTGGAATCTTGATGGGCCCGACGGGTACAGACACCATTGGAGAGATTTGATATTGATATTGATATTTATTACATGTTACAAGCACATGTGTGACTAATAAGGAGAAAAATTGCGTAACACAGAACCATGGAAGAAAACTGAACTGCAACAGCATTAACTATAGCATTATAATTAAAATAAAACAGTGTTAGTATGAAACCAAGAGCTAGATATGCGGAATCTCATGAATAGACGAAATGCGAAAAGGACCCCGCTTGCACAGCTTTTGGTATTCTGCTCCGGCCCTGTGAATAAAGAAAGCCTTTCTCACTGAAGTCTTAGGGTAGGAAGATCTTTTTAATCTCGCCTCTAGTAGAGGAATTACGCATGATGAAGAAGGAGCCACTGAGACGAATACGACCAGTCACAATTTTTTGTACCATTGCTACATCAAAGATTTTCCTTCTGCATTCTAGAGTTGGTAGTCCTAGAACAACATTACGTTGAGTACCACCGTGTATGCTTCTGTAGTCAAAATTGCCGGTTCTTAATAGAGCTTTCCTTGTGAAACTAAATTGTACTCCTTCCAACTGATTAATCAGGCTCTTCTTCTTTGGATTAAATATGGTGGTACCATATTCCAGGATAGGTCTAAAATACGTTGTGTACACCTTGAGCAGGACCTTGGTATTTTTGGTGTATAAGCAGCGAAAGAACTTGTACAATTGTGCGCAGGTCTTGTTAACAATGTTATTACAGTGGCTATCAAACTCAAGCCTTCTATTGTATGAGAATCCCAAATCAGTTACCTCAGCAACAACCGATAGTTCAAGCCCATTGAGATAGTACGCTGGCCGGTCAGGATAGGGCCCCAGGTGCATAACCTTGGTTTTGGTTTGAGAGATGGGAAGTTCCCAAGTTTTGGACCAAGTTAAGAGGGCATCAAGAGCTTTCTGCATCTGCTCTCGAGAAGCGGGCGTTGAGATACTGGTAAAAATCTTTACATCATATCAGTTTCGTTAAGCCTCAAGTGGCTGGTATCGAGGTTGTGTCTTTAAATCTTTACATCGTCAGCAAACATCCTACACGAGACCCCAAAAGGTTTGATACTGCCGGGATGTCATAGGTGTATATGCTGAAAAGAATGGGTGCCAGTACACTGCCTTGAGGTACTCCACTGGGAGCAGGATACACTTTGGAATAAATCCCGTTAACAACTACTTGAAAGGACCTATCTCTAAGATACGCATGGATCCAGCTAATGATTCTAGGGTGTATACCTGCAATTTGGAGTTTGACGAGTAACTGCTGTGGGACACCCTGTCAAACGCTTTTGCATAATCTAGATATATAATATCTACTCCCTCCTTCCTTTCAAGGGACGTGGTCCATTCATTTAAACATTCCAACATTTGTGTTTCCGTGGACTTACCCCTGGTGAACCCGTGTTGCTCCTCCTGAATGATTGAATGAAGAGTTAGATGGGAAATAATTATTTCCTTAAGAATTTTTTCAAATACCCGAGCGAACAGAGATGTCAAACTTATTGGTCTAAAGTTAGAGGGAAGATGCGAAGCTGGGGATTTGGCAATAGGAATGATGTAAGCATGCCTCCACCTAGCCGGGACATCAGCATGCATGAAACTGTAATTGAAAATCAGCTCTAAAGGAAAAGCAATGTACGGGGCCACTTTCTTGATAAAAGCATAACTTAAGTGATCCGGGTTGGCGCAGGAGGTTGATGTAGAATTCGACAAAATCTCAAGTATTTGGGAACTGGTATTTGGGAAAAGGGAACAAACAGAATCATGCATAACCGGAAAACCAGGAGAATTTGCGAACGAACCGTCTGGAATGGGTTGATCTGTGCGAGAATAGACTTTATGGAAGTTGTCTGCGAGGAATTCAGCCATGTCTTGTTTATTTAGTACTCTGTCACCGTTATCGGAGACCAGGGAAGTGATCCTACTGTTTCTTTTCATCCTTCTGCTCAACAAGTCGTAGAATTTAGCTTGACTTCCCGAATCAATAACCTTCTTTTCTACTGATGCATAGTACTTCTGAAGTTTCTTAGAGAATTTATCGTTGAGCCTGTTATAGATAGCAATATTATCAGTGCTGGGGTATCTATTCACCTCTAGCCAGGCATACTCTTTCATCTTAGCAAGGGAGGACAAGTAGGGAGGCAGATAGGACCTACTGGCCGCATTACTCGGTCTAATTGATAGAGGTACATGAAGGAAGATAGCTTGGTTCAGAACATAGAGAAATAGTTCATACATCTCATCAGCACTAAATAGCTGTCCCAGGGATCCGATCCAGTCAACATCCATAAGGAATTTTGCTATTGCATCATAATTTCCTTTAGCAAAGTCATAAGATTGACCTACTTACATTTTATCCCTAAAAGTTTTAATATAGAAGGAAATGGCATTGTGATCACTGGTTCCTAACGGAGGACCTACAATGGGACTGTTGATCAGCAACGGATCATTAATTAGGACAAGATCAAGAATCTTACTTCCTCTTGTACTCTGACGCACTAGTTGAGTTAGTTTATGCGAGCTAACAAAACTGAGGAAAGAACTGCTAGATGAGGACTTTCCGTGGGGGGTAGCAGTCCAGGTAATATCCGGGTAATTAAAATCCCCAACAAGAAGGCAAGAATATGAACAGGTCACAAGGTCACTAAGTAGTCTGAGAAGCTGTTCATTTGCAATCGCAGAGCAATTAGGAGCGCGATATACTCCCATGACCCTGACGACCTGTCCACTGAAAGAGATATCGCAACAAAGTAACTCATAGCCTTTGCTTACCGAATCTTTAAATACCAGATGATGTAGGATGGAATTTCTACAGAGGAGTAGTACTCCTCCTCCGTCTTTACGTAACCTGTCACATCTCAATTCCATGTAAGTGTCTGCAATAGGATGGAGAAGTGAATGAACATCCATTTTAGATTTTAGTCAAGACTCAGTGAGAACGACTAGGTCGTAGCCGTTTTTAATTATGGAGAAGACCAAATGCCGCGCATTTTTTGCTAAGGACCTTATATTCATGAGGAGGCATTTTACCTTATGAGAATTTCGCTCATCCAAACTCAGTTTAAATCCGAAACAGACACGTTTGGTGAGTGATCTTGCACAGAAACAGCATTAGCATAAGATTGGGAACCTGTAGACTGCAAAGCACGATGATTGTTGCGAGGCTTAACAACACGACCTCTCTGTTCAATTTGAGAACCACGTGAATCATGAGAAGGAGACTTTTCCAAGGAAGGACCAGAATTGAGAGGAAGGTTTGAGCTATCAGCAGGAGCGGAGGAGGCAACATCACTAGTGACGACCGAAGAAGACTTAACACGACGAGCTTCACGTCGGCGATCTCTTTCCTCTTTGGAGAGAGATGGGCGAAGATATATGCCCTTTTGAGGAAAGGTACGCAGGCGAGGAGCCCGCCTTACAGCAACCAACTGGTGTTTAGAAGAAGGAAGGTTTATTGATATCATATCTACCCATACGATAGACAGCGCATGGAAGACATTCTACATTCAAGTGATCGAGAACAGAGTACACAGTCTTTAAATCATGAGAGGCGCGCTCAGTTGACAATAAAGGTGATGATTCAGGGACTCCAGATAAGACTATTGATCGAGAGCGTTCAACATCATGCTCTTGATCTTTAGAGACCGCGGAAACAGGTACAGAATACTGAGAGAAAGAAGACTGAGGAGCCTGAGGAACATTAGCATCACGTGACTGAAGAAGAAGTTTGAGCTTCAAATTCTCAGCCTTAAGCGCGGCATTTTCATCACTAATCTTTGAACAAACATCATTAAGCCGCTTCAATTGCTCCCTAGTGTCTAGGAGGATATCAAGATGGGCTTAATGTAGACAGGCAGGCCACTCGTAGGAAAATCTATAATAAGATTGGCGAGAGAATTATCCTTATCTGGCGAAGGGAACTCGAAATGCTTCCTCTTGGCAGCCCGAACTGATGCCGCTCGAGCAGGAGTTTCCATCTCAGACGCGAGATCCACGAGAATCCGAACGCGAGGCGAGTGGCGATATGAAAAGGTATGTGAAACCAATCGATGAAACGGCTACGTGAAAAACGAGAAGACGACGCAAACGAATAGACCTTAGCAGGTGGCTATGTAGACAGTAGAACCGACCCCAGCCACGAAGGGTCTCAAGACAGCCAGGCGAAGTGTTGACGTGAAGTTGAAACGAAGCCACGACGTGAAAAAATTCAGCCACCACACAGCTTGACGATTGGCGGTGAAAGGATGGCAGCAGAATGGTTGACAATACAGTAGTAGAACCGGGCCAGGCTGAATAAGAAAGGAGTGCGCAGAAGGGAGAGAGAAGCGAGTATTCTAGAGGCCATTTGAGGGGAGAGAAACGCGTATTCTGGAGGCCCAACTTTATCGGTGAAAACCTCATGGTTTGGGCTGCGTTTTCTGGATACGAACTTGTTGCCATGAAGTTCGTCTCGTGTAGGATGAACAGTGAAGACTACCAGAAATTGCTCGGGAATTACCTTCTGCCATATTTCAGAAGATTTCGCAGGCACAACCTTATTTTCCAACAAGATAATGCTTCCGTAAACGTATCGCAGTCAACTACAGGTTGGCTTAACTCCAACAGAATTCAACATTTGAAGTGGCCTAGTTGTTCTTCAGATCCCAACCCGAAAACTAGAAAGCTTGTGGGACATTCTTGTACAAAAAGTGTACAAAAATGGAACCGCTTAGACATTGGTTTCTGATCTCAACAAGGCCTTTACTACTTTATGCAAGGACTAATGTTAAGCAAACTGTTTTTGATAATCTAAGTTGTAGTATGCCAAATAGAATTTTCGATATTGCTTACAACAGAGGTGATGTGATGAAGTACTAATCTTACCTTGTCTGTAGGTACTTTTGTGATTAATCAGGTTTTCTATGAGGCGAACTTATATTTTGCACCGGTGTCCATTTCTTAAATTTTCAGTTAAAGTTCGTGGTATCCTGCACTGATAAGATAAACTGCTTATAATTCTTCTATAGTTTTCCATAGTGAGGAATACGATGGTAACATTACTGAGCCTCTGCAGCGGGTTCTTCGGGTACAAATGGACAAACCGGGGGTGAACCTATTTTGCACCGGGTGTATTAAGTTATAATGAAGTTTATTCGATTATTCGATTTTTTCGAATATTCGATTATTCGGAAATTCGAATAACCAAAAAATGGGGTTATTCGATTATTCGGAAATTCGAATAACCATAAAATGGGGTTATTCGATTATTTGGAAATTCGAATAACCGAAAAATGGGGTTATTCGATTATTCGTTCATTCGAAAAATTTTAAAAAAGCACAAGTATAGTTAGTAGTCATCCCCACCTCACATCCATTACGATACGCACATCCTCTGGCGTATCCGCAATCCATTGCTGACCTTTAGGGTCAGCCATGGCTCGAGAATGCTAGAGGCGTGTTCCTGGGTAGCGCATAACCTGGGACCTTGAAAGTGGACCCGGAAATGTGTGCACAGTTACGTAAATGCTAGTACGAAGGTGCGTAATCGCGGATCGCGTCGCCAGTTTTTCGGAGTGCTCATCGCTGTCCGAAACAGCGCGGCGAGATGGAACGCGTCGCGCCCTTCGAATCGCGTCCTCCGGCGATGGAAGTATAAAAGCCGCATGCACACTTGGCAGCGGCGGCAGCGGCAGCCTTGGTTAAGCATAGGAGCGTTGATTCCCGCCAAATCGATGCACCTATGCTTAACAACGGCTGCCGCTGCAGCCGCTGCCGAGTGTGCATTCGGCTTAAGGTGCCTTCAGAGCAGCATCGCATTGCGACGCGACGTAATGATGAGCACTCATGTCGATCAAGTGACGTCGCGTCTCGCACTTGGTGTTTATATGCAGCAAACGCCACCTCTCAGGCGTTTGTTATACCATCAATCACCTCGAGCGACGCCTAATGATATGCTTGCATATCGATCGAGCGGCGAGATTGTCGACAAGCAACGTATGTCACTCGTCGCTTTGCTGCACAGGAGTATGTTTCCGCTCCAATTCTCGGCTGGTTGCTCTGACGTCGAGGGCATTGCCGAAGTGTGCCAAAGGCCTAACTCCAATTTATTGTGGGAGGCAACATTTCCCATAGAGGACTCTACTTGAATGCATATACTTCTCCTGTGGAAAAGATACATGTGAATAAATGAACGACTTGAAGTACGGACAGAAACATGAACGAAAATTGACGGAATTGATAACAATTCTGCAATTTTCTCCGTCTCAAAAGTCCGTCGACTATACTATTTAGATCCGACCCGATGTGATGTGATACATTCGACATTACATTTGATGTGATACATTCGTCGTTGTCACCATGAAAATCGGTGCTGTCGGTGGGGATATGTGTCGCGGCGAGCACCAGCTGCCGCTACTGTTTCATGAGTTTCTCACTGGCGAGACCTCAGACGGGCAAAAAATTATGCAGCGTGGTTCTCATCAAACCACCGCCACTTCTTCGTCCCGGGCCTGCTGAGAGTAGCATTAGGAGTTCAGCCACAGCCAGTCGCGTTCCGTGCCACATGTTACCGGGGGATCCGAGTATAAAAGAATGCAGCGTGACAGGAGGTACACCCGCGCCTGCTGGGGGACGTGACGCTTTTTTTCTTTTGCGTGTCAAAGGTTTCGAAAGGCAGCCGTTAGACTTTCGGTGAAGATTAGAGGGTTGGGGGTGGGTGAGTAAGCAAGGGGGATGAGAGGAAGATCGCACGCCCCTAGCAGAAGGCGGGTGTACCTCATGACCGTCCCCCATAAAAGAAGGAGACTAAATAATGTCTGGGTGGCCGACCGCGTGGTGTCGGCTCCAGCAGCTCTCCGACCTTGAAGATATGCCGATCCTCTGCAATTTCCCGATCGTTTAGTCAGTCCGTACCCTTTTCGTGGCACCCTTGTTGCTGTTCATGTTATCTTATTGTTAATAAAAACCTAATTTTCTCCTCGTGTTCCGTTATGTAACGGCCTACGGAAAAACATGAATAAACGTAAGGGGCAGGTTTATGACAACACTGCATTCACACTTTATTCTCAGCTCGCCTACAGTGCTTTTTCCGTTGAAAACAGAAAGTACACGACGTCTCCTATGTGGAAGGTGGAAGCGCACACAACAACAGTAGTATATCACAGACCCGACGGGCGATGTGAAAGCGGTAGGTCTTGCATTCAGACTTCGCACATCCTTCCCCGAGCCTTGAGATCTCACCTGATAGTCAACCAGAGCGGCGAGACTAAGCTCTTCTCCACCGTCTGGCCTCCATAGGATATTCATTGACCAAAGGTCGCCATGACAAAATACTTTCTCCATGCCTGAATAATAGCTTAAACACACTCATAAAAATCGACTTAATTCCAGGAAATTTGGTATTCTGTTCAACGTTAGTGAACTTGAAAACTCTGTAAACAGTACCTAGTCGATCGGCTAGCTCATCGCCCTTTTTGTAGTCAGCCAATTCGGGGATGGTTTTCAGATGAGCAGCTTTCTCAGACAGCTTTCCGACCTCAATCGATGCAGACACACTGTCAAAGAGCTGAAATTCATAGCATTGATAAAAGTGCACAGGAACGTGCAAATGGTCGAAAAAACGGTTGTATAGACAAGGATTTGCATAAAATCGCCTACTTTTCTTATAAATTTGCAGGCGAAGATTTCCTGTAGTGGCTTTTCGATGCAACCTTTCTATCTGACAAAGGAACATCAAGTAAGTTCGCTTCAAGGACCGCTTTATAATGAAGTATCTGGAAAGATGTATGTTCATTTTAAGATTCACTCCTCAATAGTATTTTCACAACGTACAATACCAGAATTCGGTCTTTGGACAGGAAAAACAGAAAACGACTTTTCCAACGCTTTTTGACAGCGATCTTCAAACTGCTTGCTTTGAGAAATACATTCGACATCTGGGTAAGTATAAAGTGATCTATCCGATGGAGAAAAAGACTCAGTGGACAATAAATATCGGCGCGGCGGATCCCTACATTGCGGGAGATAAATACACCGAAAGGCCACATCCTGAATATTGCTCATTAAATCAACATTTCAAAGAATTACAGGACGTTTTTCTTCACCGGATAGATCATTAGATGCTGATTCCAAATAGCGGATTTTTTAAAAGAACGCTGTTTGAAGAGCACTATCCAAAACGCCGGAAAAGACGTTTCTTGTGCGTTTCCGCCCAAAGACCGATATTGTACTGGAGTCAGTCGGCAGTTCAAGGTAAGGATAAAATGATAAAGGACGACGTTACTCTGTCCCTTTGGGATGCGCCACGCATTCTACTTCTACGGGATGTCGTGGAGACGAACTGAATGCGTATTTGGCCACACAATGACTTGCGGTAGTCAACCGATGAACATGTCAGAGCTCTATCCTTCCCAGACAAGTCTGGTGCCTATTCACCGATCCCGGAGGGATGGAAGGCTTGGTTGACTTGGACGGGAAATCTGAACCAAGAACGTGCTAACAGGTGCACACGACAGTCGGCACTTCCTCCGACTGCGCTACACGTGCCATCAGTTCAAGGTACGAGTGGAGATAAGTTTAGTTTCGCTGGCCAATTTTGAAATTGTTGAAACTTGCCTGTTTCCCTTGCTTCAGCGAAATGTTTTCATAGATATTTATTCCTTGTGTGTTTTCGAGGTACTCCATGATGATATAACCTTTGTTTCGATTGCTGTCAATGAACTTCTGCATGTAGTAGATCTGAAAAATGACGCTGTAATCGTGCACTCCCATTGGCTACTGTACTACCGCATCAATTTAGTGTCCGGCATCGACCACCGCATGCGCCTTTGATACGTATCGATCTTTTTGGCGCCCAAGTTCAAATGCAAAATCATCCTTGGCGCCAACTTCAAACTCAAAATCACCCTTGGCGCCAACGCGGGAACGGCAAGTCCATAAATAGCGTCCGGCCGCGCGCGCTGACTCATTCTCTCTCGTTTTTTCGTGTTTTGCTCTGGTTTGCGCGTCCTCCTGAGATTTCTGTTCTAGTGGTTCGATAAAGTGTAGAAGACTAGTGTGTTTTTGTCGTTCGTAGGCGTGCGCACTCGCATCGGTATCTGGAGGAGACACTACAGATTGCTTTAGCCACAAATGGAGGCCTTTGGAAAGAGAGCGAATTTCGGAACGCTCTCGAGTCTTTATGCACCTAGAGCAGAGATTATCTAGCCCAAGCACGGGTAGTGTTATAGCTTTGTGAGTCACCTAATAGGCTAGTACTAACCTTCTCTACCCCTTCCTACTCGTTGGTTTTCTAATTGTTGTGGTAGCTCAATAAGGGAGTCACCTTTAGCTGTTAAAGGAAACCGACCAAATGAATTTTGGTACTCATTCGCACACCTTGATCAGGCCAATGCGTATGTTACTTGAGAAAGAGTATACCTTACCTCCGCCCGGGAAATACCGTCAATATAATGCCGATAAAAAATAGCGGAAAGACGAAAAATAAGCAGGACTACAACTAACCTTCGGAATTGTAATTTTCCACTGCGGAATTTTCATCATCATCGTGTAAGCGGCCACTTCGCCGTTGTGACACTGAAATTACAGGTGAAACCTTGGAAAAAACAAAACCAAAATGCAGTGGTTGATCATTTTTCTTGTTAATAAATTTGAATACTTCAACTGGGTCTTAACCCCAAACTTAGGAACAGACCGCGTGGCAGACATTGACAAGTGGGTATCAACTATACTTGTGTCCTTCCAAAATTTTTTTGAATAAACGAATAATCGAATATATTCGGTTTCACGAAAAACCGAATATTCGAATGATGAATATATTCGAATTTTGGACCTTGTCGAATATTCGAATAATGAATATATTCGAATTTTGGACCTTGTCGAATATTCGAATAATGAATATATTCGAATTTTGGGCCTCGTCGAATATTCGAATAATGAATATTTTCGAATTTTGGGCCTCATCGAATATTCGAATAATGAATATTTTCGAATTTTGGGCCTCACCGAATATTCGAATAATGAACATTCGAATATTCGAATTTATTCGAATAATCGTTCGAAATTATTCGATTCGGTCTGAAGTATACGACAGAAGTATTTGAAATGAAAGTCAAATTGAGCCTAGGCTAAATGCCTTTTCTAAATTCTTCTGTAAGATCGTGTCTTCAATTTTCAAATCCAAACTCTTCTAATCTTAATGAATTCCGACCGTAACGCACAACTGACATAGTGCCACAAAATTTATCAATAGCGAATAATTTGGTTGAAATTGTAGATATTCTACGGCTTCTGATGACCCTCGCAAAGCAAATACTCATGTCTACGCCTTGAATAAATAAATAAGTAAATAAATACAGAAATAAACGTAATCTCAAACACGACATGTTATTTAAAGGCATTATGTTAAAATGTATATGATGTTTTATGTTACCGACCCGGACAAGAAAAAAACAACAATTGAGTGAGGAAACACCTCGCCGTTAAGCTGAGAAATAAGGTCTCCTACAAGTGAATCACAGAAAAGAACTTTGAGAAGGATGAATGATGCTGTGGCAATTTGGGGTGAGATCGCAGCCAGTCTATACCCTTCCGACTGAGAAAATGAATGTCAAATAGTCTGCCCATGCGACACTTCTCGAACGGTACGACTGGAAGATGGTCTCCCAAACACATATTACTATTAATCAGAAGATCGCTCCTTGGCACTCAGCGTGACATACTTCCGATTGGTATTGGTGGCCGGTGATTGCGGTCGAAGAAAGCCTCAACCAAAGAACCAGGATGTGTTCCTAAGCCACACCAACGGTAGACCAAACAAACCGACGATGAAGTACTTTCGACTGAGGTCGACCTTGGCCGCATCGTTCATGTTTCTCAAGTCCATTGGTCGGCCTTCGCTTGGGTAATTAAACATGTTTCCCATTTCGAATATTTTCATGGCTCCATATGAAATATGTATACCAAACGATAGAGCTCGAGCTGCTGAGCTCAAACCTTGGTTTTTCATATACTTGACTTTAGACGAGTTATATCCAGAATGCGCAAAAACTGACTCCCAGTAGTCTATCTCTTTATCACCTTTATCTCCTGTCGTCCCGTTGATCATCGACGTGCTCGAGCGGGCGCCAGCAGCGTCTCCATTCGTCCCTGTCGCGTGCCAGAGTGGTCCAATGGATACTCCTCGCTCGAGGGACACGAAGAGCGTCATATCGGGCGTTCAGGGCTTTCACGAAGAAGTCGGACCAACGCGTTGGTGGGCGTCCCGGTGTTCTCTTGACATAGCGCGGAATCCAGTCGGTAACGACTCTCGTCCCGTGGGTGTCTGCGAAGCGCATTACGTGGCCGGCCCACCTAATTTTCGACAACTTGGCTCACGCGACAGCGTCTCTGATCTTCGAACGTCGGTGAAGCTCGGAACTCCGGAGGCCTTCTCTCACCTGCGTGAGTCGTGTCACTCCTCTCGATTCCACGCTGCGCGACGCTGATCGCGTGTTCATCCTGCTTTCGTATAGCCCAGGTCTCTGAGGCGTATGTTAGGGCAGGAAGAACGGTAGAGTCGAATAGGTGGGCACGGAGTCGGACGTTCTTCGTCTTCTTCGCGACTTCTTCGACGCTCTTGAAAGCTCCCCAAGCCGCTCGTTTCCTCCTGCTCAGCTCCGGCGCTAAGTCGTTGGCCATATTGACTTCGCGACCCAGATACACGTAGCTGGAGCATTCGGAGATGTTCACTCCGTTGAGCGAGAAACTTGTCCGTTCCTCATGAACTCGTCTTCGTAAGATTAAGCTGCAGTCCAACGTACCCACATACACGATCGAAGTCGGCCAGCATTCGCTCCGCCTGGCTTATGCTTGGTGTTATGAGCACGATGTCGTCAGCGAAACGAATATGGTGCAGCTGCTGGCCGTCGACCTTCACTCCCATGTCTTCCCATTCTAGTTCGCGCATGACGTTTTCGAGGGTGGCGCTGAAGAGCTTCGGGGATATGGTATCCCCTTGCCGAACCCCTCTCCTTACGTCGATGACGACGTCGTTGTAGAATGGAGAGATCTTGGTCGTGAATCCACTGTACAGCTCTCGAAGGACTCTGATGTACTGAGTAGGAACGCCCTGAGTGAGCAGGGCGTCGAGGACCGCTTCAGTCTCGACGGAGTCGAATGCCTTCTTCAGGTCGATGAACGTAAGGCACAGCGGCAGCTTATACTCTCGCGACACTTCGATGAGCTTCGTAATGGTGTGTATGTGGTCGATCGTGCTGAATCCTCTCCGAAATCCTGCTTGTTCGCGTGGCTGTCCTTCGTCCAGCGTTCTGCTGATCCTATTCAGGATGACTCGAGTGAACAGCTTGTAGACTACGGACAGCAGGCAGATCGGGCGATAGTTGCCAATGTCATGCACGTCTCCCTTCTTGTACAGCAAGACGGTCTTGCTGGTCTTCCACTGAGATGGAACTTGCACTCCGACAGGTATCGTGTGAAGAGCCGCGCCAGGGTGTTGATGAGCGCTGGCAGGAGGTTATTCTGGTGTTCGGGTCTGATCCTGTCAGGGCCGGGTGCTGTACGTTTCTTCACCGACGAGATGGCGTGTCGGATCTCGGAAGGGAGAACAGAGGGAACGAGGTATCCATCCTGCGGAAGATAGCATGGGGCAGGTGGACGTGGCTATCGAAGAGAACGGAGTAGAAGTCGTGGATGACCTTCTCCATGGTCCTTCTGGAAGAGGTGACGGTTCCGTCAGAACGTCGGAGAGCGGTCGTCTTGGTCTTGAAGTTGGCGAAGTTTCAGCGGGCATTGCGGATGCTCAACCCTGCCTCTGCTGCTTCAGCCAACACTTCCGCCCTTCTCTCCTTGAGATCTTCCTTTATCGCCGCTCTGCATAGCTTCGCAAGCTCGGACGTCAGCTGATAGTTGCCTGACTCTCGTGCTGCTCCACGCTGGCGTATAAGCTCGAGAGTTTCCGGAGACAGGCGCCTCTTGGTGGTCTTCAAGCTCTCGGCTCCCTTAGCACTATCGTGGAGATGGTGCACGAAGCGGTCGTATTCCTCATCGACGTTGTCCATGACGGCATCTTCCCAAAGGCCGGCAAGAGAGGTGTAAATGTCCCAGTTGATGGTCGTTCTGGGATTCCTCTTCTTGAACTTCGCGGCCTTCTCTCCTTGACGCGAAAAGCGAAACCTCGCGCGAAGGAGGCGGTGGTCCGATCCCGTGTAGAACTTGGGGACAACGGAGACGTCGGTCAGGCACTACTTGCGATTGAAGATGATGTGGTCGATCTCGTTGTGGAACTGGCCACCGGGAGATTCCCAGGTCCATCGGAGGGAGGGAGGCTTCTGGAACTGCTAGTTTCCATGGATGGTCTTGGTCGACATGGTCAGACAGCCTTTCACCTTGCTCGTTCCACTCCAAACCGCGGGTTCCGATGTGAAGTTCTTCCGACGACCTTCGTGGCCCGATCTTGGCGTTGAAGTCGCCGACGATCACCTTGTAGAAGGTGTGATCTTCCTTATAGAACTTCTCCAGCTCCACGTAGAAGGCCTCGACGTCTTCGTCGTCGTAGTCGGATGTTGGGGCATACGCGACGAATACGGTCAAAGCTGGCACGAAGCCACATCGCTTCTGTCGCAGACGTCCGATTCGGGTTGTCAGAGACTCGTACGAATCGATGTTCATGGCCAAGTGCGTGTTGACGAGGACACCAACGCCGCCTACTCCCCTGCTGTCGCATGTTCCGAGGAACAGTTCTTCTCCGGAGTCGTAGGCGGCGTGTAGGGGGTGGTGTCTTCTCGTCTCGGTCAGTCCGATGACGTCGTACTTGATCTTCTTGGCTTGCATCATCAGGCCCTCGACGGATGCTTCCGATGCAAGTGTGCGGGCGTTGTAAGTACAGATCGTCATCCTAGTCCTTCTCAATTTGCGCAGCCTGGTTAGGCCCTGAGATTTTAGCAGCCTCTCCGTACTCGTCCTTCCCATCGCTGCAGAAATGGGGGCTCTTTCGGGTTCAGGGGAATGAGGCCCTTTAGTGCTGCTGTGTTTGACTTCCATACAACACGGGTAGCTAGTCAGGCTCTGTCGTGCGGGCGAAGAACTCCGGGCAGCCAGCTAGACTGCCCGAAGGGACGGGGCGAGACTTTTGAGGCGGCCCCGAATCGCCTTACTATGTACTCCCAGTCTATCGAGTGCAAGCTTTTGGCCGGGCCGACACAGTTACAATCCGCACAGTCATGGACACATCCGCGCACACTGTGCACGAAGATGCCGCTCCCACGCACAAGGAACGCGTCGACCCGACACAGCAGGAGCAAGGAGTCCATCCCCTGCATCCCACCTGCGTCTCTGGGCAGTACACGGTCGCATTTGGTTCGCGTTTAATTCCCTTATCCACCACCCGGGGACGTGCCACGTGGCCCTGCGACAAGCGGCTCGAGATCCTTCTTAACAAGAGAGCCCGAAGGCTCTCTATCGAGGGAGATCTGTGGCTATCTCAGTAGCGTCGAATATATTCGAATATATTCGAATTTTGGACCTTGTCGAATATTCGAGTAATGAATATATTCGAATTTTGGACCTTGTCGAATATTCGAATAACGAATATATTCGAATCTTGGGCCTCAGCGAATATTCGAATAATGAATATTTTCGAATTTTTGGCCTTATCGAATATTCGAATAATGAATATTCGAATATTCGAATTTATTCGAATATTCGAATTTATTCGAATATTCATTCGAAATTATTCGATTCGGTCCGAAGTATAGTATCAACAAGTTCGAGCTCGTTGAAGATCATCCCAACACTGAATTCAGTGCCTAATATCTATTAGGTCGGACTGTTTGGTTAAATCGGCACATGTTGCGAATACGGGCAGCATAGGGAGGCGTAAGCACGCTAGCCAATCACAACCAATCAGTGGGCAGTGGGACAATGAGCATAGCAGAGGACTTACGATACTGTCATAGCAGTACATGTCGCGAATATGCAGAGC
The DNA here is from genome assembly GCA_947359475.1 of Heligmosomoides polygyrus bakeri. NCBI lineage: Eukaryota > Metazoa > Nematoda > Chromadorea > Rhabditida > Heligmosomidae > Heligmosomoides > Heligmosomoides polygyrus. Next base: position 100,545,348 of record OX375868.1, on the reverse strand, counting down.
ATAGCGGGATGGGAGGGTGTGCACGCCCTCCAACCACAACGAGCAATGCACGGACTGAAATCGCATCGGGCAATCAGACTACTGACTCTACACGCCTTCTCTGATTGGCGCGTCCATTCGAGACGGCCTGACTGGTCGGCAAGTTTACGCTACTCGTTGCTGCTCATAATCGCGAAATGGCCCATTAAATAAAACTTATTGAAAACAAATAAAAACTCAAGAAAACAGCGTCAATACAACTCTTTCGTCAGCAACGCAGTCACTGTTAAAAGAGTATTTTTATGGCCCAATAACATTTCTACGGCATTTTACAGAGTTATGAAGGGTAAAGGACGGCATTACTCAATACCTTTGGGGATGGCCACGCATTCACGCATTCTACTTCTACGGGATGTCGTGGAGGCGATTTGAAAGCGTATTTGGCCATACAATGACTTAAGGTGGCCAGCCGAGAACCAGCTAGCGCTTTGTCCTTCTCAGACGATTCTGGCACCAATTCACCGACCCCAGAGGGATGGAAATCCGAGCTAAGAACCTGGTATCGGGTGCATGCGACGGCCGGCATCTCTTCCGACTGCGCTATACGCGCCCACAAGGTGTTTATATCAGGGAATATGTCAAACGATTTTCGCAAACTCACACGCTTCTGGAGTTCTTCGTAGTCGGACATCGAGTTCTTGTCTTCTTCGCTATCTCTTTCCTCCTTCGTTGTCAGGTAGTCGTTGAACTTCTGCATGACCAGATGGGTTAAGATCTGAAATTTAATTATTCTAATTTGATTATTAATTAAACTCACTGCGATTGAACCGCTTCGTTTCTCTCTCGGGTAAAAATCCGACCATAAAGGGTCGCCCTGGAAGCTGATGGTGAGTTCAATGCACAATCCCCTGGTGCCATGAAGGAGGTAGAAAACATAGTTCGGTAGATGTGATGTCGGGAATGAGCACCACATTCCAGCCAATCAGGTACCTTCTGTTTACACACTCTTTGGCATGTCAATTCGATGCGTCCTGATTGGCTGGCGCATTCCTACCTTGCATTGCGGCACGCTTTCCCGACATGTACGGGTAATTCCGTTCTGTGAAGGTAAGCAATGATTCACTTAAATTGTTGTTACAAGGATCTTTGATCTTTAAGATTAATTTATTTATTATTAACTTTTTACGAGATTAATTTTTTACTGATTTGTAGGGTAAACCTTGAATCTCTTCGGAAGCTCCTTGTCGACATTCACCCAGTCGGGCTCGATGAGCACAATTTTCGACATGTAGCCCTGAAAATAACCCTTCTTGAGCACAGAAGACATGGTCGCAATTCTGAACAGCCCATACAACGCTCACCTTCATGTCTCCGATATCCTTCGCGGACTTCTTCGGTCCGAACGAAGCAGTCGTGTCCAGCTCTCGCCTCATATCCGCCTCGACGTCGGCCCAGGTCACTGGAGTGCTGAAGAGTCCATCACCCACCGTATGAGGAGCCATTCTGGGAAGGTCGAACTTCCTGTAAGAGAGAACAACAATTCGGGCTGAGTTTGATCTTCCCGGAGTGCGCCATGCATCCTTGCTTTAGTCGAGTAGCAACATTTACCTTTATGGTAAAAATATCACAAAATAAGTTAAAGTTACTTGCAATCTACAGATAAATGAAGGCGTTACTCGACGTTTGGAATGCGCCACGCATTGTACGGTTCATGTCGCGAAGGTGGGCAGCATGGGAGGTAATGGCGCACCAGCCAATCATAACCAAGCAGAGCGTCGGTCGAGCAGACGTCAGCCAATCAACGTACCGGCCGTGTAAGCCCTCCCTGAATGACATGCCACTTTGAAGCGATCTGATTCGCTGTCGCGTTCCTATCTCCCCATGTTGGTCATCATCGCGACATGTACGACTCCATTTGAAGTCGCCAAGACAATTTGAAAGCTTATTTGGCTCATACAATGATATGAGGCGACCAGCCGATGCAGAAATCAGTGCTCTGTCCTTCCCAGACAATTCTGGTATCAATTGATCGATAATCAATTATTAGGTTGTGACGAATTAAATGGCACTGGCTCGCGCCATTTTTTGGCGCGTCTTTACGCGTTTGATCAAGAACATACCGTAACACGTGGCATATCATTTAGAAGCGCAAACTTTGCTCTACCGGAGAGTACCAAATTTTCTATGTAAAAGTGGGAAAACTTTAGAGTTTTGTTGACTTTTTTGCAGATGGACAGAAGGGTAATCCGAGGCATTTACTTGTATGAATTCAAGCTGGGCACTACAGCTAAGCAGGCGGACGAGAAGATCAACGCCGCATTCGGTCAAGGATGTTCCACAATTCGGACGGCGTATCGTTGGTATCAGAAGTTCCGGAATGGAGATGAGAGCTTGGAAGAACATGACGGTCGTGGGAGGCAGAGTGATGTTGATGAGGACAAGCTGAGAGATGTGGTAGAGGGGGATCCACACAAAGGTACCAGGGAGATAAAGAAGGTTCTTGGCGTCAGTCACAACACAGCTGCCCGGCATCTGAAGGGAATTGGAAAGACCAAAAAGCTGGAAAGCTGGGTGCCTCACGAGCTGTCTGAGGAGCAAAGAAACCGACGATATGACTGTCCGCACTGCTTCTACGGAACGAAACGGACCCATTCCTTGATCGCATCGTAACCTGTGACGAGAAATGGATAATGTACGACAACAGGCGACGATCGGCACAGTGGGTGGACAGCGATGAGAGCCCCAAGGTTTGTGCGAAGCCGGAATTGCACCAAAAGAAAGTAATGGTGACAGTATGGTGGTGTTCGCTGGGAATTATTCACCACAGCTTCCTCCCTCCCGGTGAATCCATCACGGCAGAGAAGTACTGCATTGAAATTGAAGAAATGGTGAAAGAGTTGAAGGATATCCGGCCGGCCTTGGTAAACCGAAGGCGAGTTCTCCTTCTGCTCGACAATGCTCGCCCCCATGTAGCACGAATGACGTTGCAGAAATTGAATGAGCTGAGCATTGAAACTCTACCACATCCTCCGTTTTCTCCCGACCTCTCCCCAACAGACTACCACTTCTTCAAGCATCTTGGCGACTTCTTGGTAGGGAAAATATTCAAATACCAACAGGATGCCGAAAGTGCCTTCGAAGATTTCGTCAATTCCAGAACTTCTGATTTTTATGCTACTGGGACAAAAAAGCTTGTGTCACGTTGGCAAAGATGTGTAGAATCAGAAGGTTTTTATTTCGATTAATAAAATTGCCTACTAGCCGAGATATTAGCTGTTTAAATTTACAGTGGTTCAGTGCCATTTATTTCGTTACAACCTAATAAATAAACGCCTCCCCAGACACGGTGCAATCTTCTTTTGGATAAAGCGGAATAATTTCTTTTAAATAAAACGAATTTGAGAATTTCTGACGTCAGAACCTTAAAATAAACTGGAGAACTTTTCTGTAGTTAAGAAAATAAAGGATTTGATATGTCGATTGAAGCTCTGGACCCATTTTTTGAGCAAACGAGTTATAAATTTCCAAATAAAAGTCATAGTTAATCAGTGAAATTGGAAACTTATCTTGAATATTTATGAAGTGGGCCTAGTTAAGGGTTTGTAAGTCGTTTATATTTGGAAGACGTTTGGTTTGACGAAAACGTGTTCAGTTTCCTTTAGCAGTGTCCAGTTTGACTTAAAAATGCCGTTACAGTGGCGTCCAAAAGTTTGTGAACGCTTGCATTTTTCGTCACAACTTCTTCTTCTTCTTCTTCTTCAGCGTTTGTCCCGCTTCGAGGCGGGGTCCGCTATTCTGGTGTGGTGACGCCACTTTACACGATCAAATGCTTGATCGGGATGGATACCAGCAACCTTTAGGTCCACATGCAACGTATCAAGCCATCGCTGCTTCGGCCGCCCTTTAGGCCGTTTTCCGGGCACATCTATGTTAAGGCCAATCTTCCTAACAGTGTCACCACTAGCTCGAAGAACGTGGCCATACCACCGAAGGCGAGCTTCACGTAACTTGTCAGCAATTGGGGCGACACCAAACCTCTGGCGTATTTCATCGTTGCGAATACGGTCCAGACGCGTAACACCAGCCGTCCATCGCAGCATTTTCGTTTCCATTACGCTGAGGCGAGTCTCAACCTCCTTGGTTGCAGGCCAGCACTCAGCTCCATACATCGCTACTGGTCGGACGATGGTTCTATAGATCTTCGATTTAAGGCGTTCCGGTATCTTCCTGTCGCATAAAACGCCTGTCATCGAGCGCCATTTGGACCACGCTGCGCTCACGCGCGAGTTCACCTCGAACGTCAGACTACCATCAGACGCAATTGCAGATCCAAGGTACTTGAAATTTGTCGTTCGTACTAGCGCAGTGCCATTGATCTCAATGGACCCGGCTTCGTTTACGTCTGTCGTCAAGTACTCAGATTTTTTGAAGTTTAGCTTGAGCCCGAACATCGCCAAGCGATCGTACCAAGCTTGCGCTTGTCGCTCGAGTTCGCTCTTCTCTTCGCTTGCAAGCAATACGTCATCTGCATACAGCAGCGTCCAGGGGGCAGGCTTCTGAAGGTCTCTCGAAATGGCATCCATTACGACAATGAATAGGAGCGGGGAAAGCGCAGAGCCCTGGTGAACACCAACGGAGATAGGAAACTCCGCCGATGTGCCGGCTGGCGCTCGCACACTACTCTTTGGACCAGAGTAAAGTATGCGCACCCACTCAATAAGCTCTTCGGGAACACCGTGTTGTCGTAAGGCGTACCATATAACCTCACGCGGTACACGATCAAATGCTTTCTCTAAGTCGAGAAAAGCTATGTGCAGCGGTTTCTGCTTTTCGCGATGTCTCTCTACCAGAAGACGAGCAGCATGTATGGCATCGATGGTGCCACTGCCCGCTACGAAGCCACATTGATTGGTGGAAAGTTGGACGATATCGCGAATACGTCCATCTACAATTCGCTCGAAGATTTTCATGCTGTGCGAGAGCAAGCGAATTGGACGGTAATTCGTGCAGTCCGCAGGACTGCCCTTCTTCCTCCATATCGGGATCGTCGTGCTTTCCTGCCAACTACCAGGTACCTTCTTTTCCGTAACAACCTGGTTGAAAAACTTCGTTAGCCACTCAGCAGGACTCCAGCACTTCAACTTCCATAGGTCGGCCGCTATATCATCGGGGCCCGTTGCTTTGCCTGGCTTCATCTTCTTCAAAGCCGCTTCCGTCTCCTCCACAGTGATTTTCTGCACAGGACCATGCGTAGGAGGGACGCAAGGGATGGGCGGATGGGCGATCTATTCTGTCGAAATTCTCTCGAAGTAGTCATGCCATCGTTTCATAGCCCTCTTGCGGTTCGTCAGTAGATGGCCATTCTCATCGTTGATGCCCAAGAATTTCTCGATGTCCTCGGCCTGACGATGGCGTGCCTTGGCAAGTCGATAAAGATGTCGTTCACCATCGCGCGTCTCGAGTTTATCGCTGAGATCATCATAATGGACGGCTTTTGCAACGGCTACGGCCTTCTTTGCCGCTTTCTTCGCCTCCTGGTACATACGCCATTTGTCTGCAGTCTTGTCGCGCAGGAACGCGTGATATAATTTTTTATTCTCTCGGACTTTTTCTCTCACGTCGTTAGTCCACAGCCACGCCAGCTTCTCGATCTTGCGGCGTCCAGGCTTAGTCATGCCTAATTCAGAGCATGCAACTTATAAAATCGTATCGGTTGCATCTTTCCATGTTTCGTCGACGGTTGTCACTGTCGGCAACCGAATACGAGAAACAAAAGCTGCAGCGTTTTCCTTCAATCGCCACCACTTGATTCTCGGTGGACCGCATCGCTCGACATGCCTCAGCCTCGGAGGGGCGAACTTAAGAGTGCATATCAGCCGACGGTGCTGTGTGGCGACAGTCTCGTACGGCACCACCTTCGCATCTGTAACCAGCTTTCGATCGCGATGCTTCACAAGGATGAAGTCGATCTGTGTCTTGGTGCTCCCGCTATAGAACGACACCAGATGGGAGTCACGCTTTCGAAATATGGTGTTCGCGATGATGAGGTTATGCGAGTCCGCATACTCAAGGATTCGCTCACCATCAGCGTTACGTGCTCCATATCCGAAACCGCCGTGACAGCTGCGACCATTTTTCGCAGTCCCCACATGACCGTTGAGGTCACCTGCGATAACGACAGCGTCTTCTGACGGTACCTCTGCTGTCTTTTCATCAAGCAGGGTCCAAAACTCATCCTTGGCTCTCTCAGAGCAGCCTGCCTGCGGAGCGTATGCAGAGAAGAAATGATACATACGCTGTTCAGCAGCGACTACGACCTTCATCAAGCGGTCATTAAAACGTTCCACGCTTATAATCGCGTCTCGGAAACGTTCGGAGACGATTACACCAACTCCGCTGGTGGTCCTGGGACTGCCGCACAGAATGGCCTTGAAGCCTCGGCCTATGTCCCTCGACTTACAACAGGACCACCTCGTCTCCTGTAGCGCACATAAGTCGATTCGTCTTCGCTCCAGTGCTTCTGCCAACTCGCACGAGCGGCCCGTCAACGTACCCACATTCAGCGTAGCTACGCGGGTCTTGCCTACGTTACGGGACTTTCGGACTAGCTCAGTTTTCCCCCGATGCCGTCCTCGCATCAGGGACCCTCGCATACTTCTCACACTCGCCGGGCTCTGAGAGTGCGCGTCGGCTCCCGCGGACGCCGTAGCATTATCTCGATACTCACTTAACGTCATCAACCATGTGATGTGACATGGGATCTCCATAGGCCGGCCTGTCACTAGGGCCTGTCGCCTGTACTCGAATGTCCGTGATTAGCTTAGCTCGCAGAGGCGAACAGTTTCCAGTGGCACCACGTGGAGGAACGGACATCGCCACCATTTTTCGTCACAACTCACTTTAAAAAAAGCCCAAACAGAGTGAAATTTGGACTACTTGGTAGCATATTAGATCTCAATAACAACCCTTTAATATACGTTCGTTATTATCGACTTTTTTGCAAGTGCAAGGTCAGTCATGCGCAACGGTCAAAAGTGAGCTGCTAAAGCATCGAGTGTATTTGCTAATATATCTTCTTATGAAGCCAGTATAGTAGCGTTTTGACATAGTGTGGTCTTTAGCACACTCTCTCTTATGCCGAGGGAGAGAATATCTCTGCTGAAGTACGAGATGCCGTTTTTCGATTCGTCCAGAAGAAAGTCTCTTATCGACAGGCAGGACTGCTTTTCGGATGCGGAATTTTGACAGTTGCTGCTATAGTCAAGAAAATAAAGCTGTCCGGAGTACCGGTCCAAGACTCTCCTAAGTCAGGCAGGCCACAGATTACGACTTCTAGAGATGAGTCTGTCATGAGGCGCAAGCCGTCGCTGACCACCGCCGAATATGAAGGAGTCTGTAGCCGCTCACCACGGCTTAGATGTGAGCGTGAGCAAAACGTCGACTGAGATCTTCAGAACTCTATGGAAGATGTCCCTTTAAGAAAGCTTTCATCAGCGAGGAGAATAGGAAAGCTAGACCCCGGTTTGCCGGGGAGCATTTGAGCTGGAACGATTGGAAAAAAGTGCTTTTCAGCGACTAGAGCAAGTTCAACCTGTTTGGATCTGACGGACCACACTATGTTAGATGTCCGAAAGGCACGAGCTACGACGGAATGTATCAACTGCCAACTACTAAATGTGGCGGAAGAGAGGATATGGTTTGGGGGGTATATGTCGCGTAGGTGAGCAGCATTGGTAGGTTGGAACACCTGAAGCAATCAGATCGCATTGAATGGGCATGCCATTCAGAAAGAGCATGTACTGTTGGTACTTCAGTGCATACGAAACAGGTCCTGTTTACCACATCCAAGGAGTTATGGACTCCAGACGCTATCACGAGATTTTGATCAATGTTTTGCTTCCCCACGCCAGAAGAATTTTCCAAACGCCGTGGATTTCACAACCGGACAACTACCTGAAGCATGTTTCGAAGACGATGAAGGAGTGGTTCAATGAAAATGGAATTCACTTTATGTCATGGCCTGCTCAGACATCAGATATGAATCCAATCGGACACTTTGGAAACACCTCGCTGGAAGTTTAGTAGGTCTCCCAGCAAGAAACAAAGCCGAAAGTTTGAACAATTAACGCAGAAGTCGGAAGATAGTTGACCCCACGTGATCAACAACCTTTTAGAGTCCATGCGAAGGGGACGTGAAGATGTAATTGCAGCAAAAGGTTTTGAAACTCGCTACTAGCAAAGCTATATTGTTTCTGTGTATAACTTGTCTGACTTTAGCAATAAAGAAGTCTGCGGAAGTGTTATAACCTATATGGCAGATTTCACGTTTTTTCCGTTTTTGTGCCTGAAAAATGGAGAGGACCGATATAGAACCCCAGTGATGATGAAGTATAAGAATATTTGTTAATTGTCACAGCATGCCCAAGTTTCACAGTTTTACAGCTGGTTTGAAGCGAGTGCTGGCGAAAAATGCAAGCGTTCACAAACTTTTGGACGCCACTGTATATATGAAGAGCTTTCACCAATTTTTCCTGTTTGAAACGGTAGTACGCAGATAGCAGTGATTTTATACGAAATTCTACAAAAAATTCGATAAAAATTGATGAATTTTATCGGCCAGAATTTAAAGTACACCACTGTTCTCAATAAACGCTTGATGCCTCGTGCTATGCGGAAAATTTTTCTTACGGAATATCCAAATGTTTAGCTACTCAAAGCCAGTCGAGATTTCTGGCTAATTAAAAGCCCATTTTAAAGGCTATGCTTTCAGTTCTTCGTAGTTTATTTATTTATTTATTTATTGTCTCGCCGAGTACTGGACGAAACGGTAACACTACACACACACATACAATGTGTTCACATCATTCAGGAGTGACGACGACGACAACGACGACGACACTATGTTGCTCTGCACGATTTATTTATTGTGGGCGCGTGTAGCGCAGTCGGAGGAGGCGCGACTGTCGCGTGCACCCGATACCAGGTTTCTGGTTCGGATTTCTCGCACAGGCCAACCAAGCCTTCCATCCCTCCGGAGTCGGTGAATTGGTACCAGACGTGTCTGGGAAGGATAAAGCGCTGACTTGGTCATGGGCTGGCCACCGCAAGTCATTGTATGGCCAAATACGCATTCATGTCGCCTCCACGACATCCCATAGAAGTGGAATGCGTGGCGCCTCCCAAAGGGGATTGAATAACGCCGTCCTTTGTCCTTATCCTTTTCCTTATTTATTTATTGTGCACGTTATGGTGCGCTTACGAAGACAGTAACCAACATTAGTGAACAAAACATCAAAGAAACAAATACGCAATGAGGATGAAAAAATCTAATTGAAAAATTAAACACGAATGACTGTAATTGGTAAATGGTAGCTGTGGTTCTAATCAATGTAGTTCTAATAATGATCAGCAGTTTTCTTTAAAGGTACCCAAAAAGCGAAAAAAAGGAAAAATGTGTGTGCAACACTTCTATCGCGATTTTTTTTCGGGTTGAAAAATAACAAGCAGTTATCAGTGGACGCTTTGTGAATTTATGACTTTAAGAATGAATTTATGAAATGAATTTTAGCGTCTTAACGGGAACTTTCCGATTTTTTGCTTAAACTGTTCGTTGGAAAATTTTATTTAAAAATTTCGTATGGGATGCAAATATAAATATAAAGGATAAGGATAAAGGACGGCGTTATTCAATCCCCTTTGGGATGCGCCACGCATTCTACTTCTACGGGATGTCGTGGAGGCGACATGAATGCGTATTTGGCCATACGTTGACTTGTGGTGGCCAGCCGATGAACAAGTCAGCGCTGTATCCTTCCCAGACAAGTCTGGTACCGATTCACCGACTCCGGAGGGATGAAAGGCTTGATTGGCCCGGGCGGGAAATTCGAACCAGTAACCTGGTATCGGTTGCAGGCGACACCCGGCTCCTCCTCCGACTGCGCTCCATGCGCCCCTAAATATAAATATAAATCATAAATAAATATGATATATGAAGTATTTTTAAAGTTTATTTAGTTTTCAAAATTTAACGCTAAGAGCTTGATACTGTTTTCGAATTTTTCCTTAATTACTACCCAAATATGTATTGAAATACTAACACAATTCAACTCAAGGAAACGGTTCTGGTGGATTAAGAGGATTTTTAAAAAATCCATTTTAAATGCTTTCACTCCTTTAAAGTTCTTGAGGAAAATATATTTCAAAAGAAAGAGGTGCGTCGACGCGGTGTAGAGTTCCTCGGATTTGAAGGTTCGCAAGGAGATTTCAGGCATTTCTATCGATTTTTGAAGTTTAACACTGTCCAGATTTGTTGGCCCCGCCCCGAAATAGCAAAATTCATTTTTGCTCGAATTTTTTGCACACCCCTCAGTTTCGTTTCGTGCCGTCTCCATCGATCCCAGGCCAGCCGGCCGATGTGTTCTCGATTGCGGCAGATCAAGTTCGTCGGTGGACAAGAAGATCAACGACGAAGGACTGACGGAGATGAAAACATGACTCGTATGAACGAATGAAAAGCTTAAATGTTTCTTTTGAACACTACCATTTCTCTTCTTCAGGTGGAGTCAGTCAAAAATGAATGATAAAGTTCGGCGTCGGTCCTTTCCTCTTCAGAATGCGCCACGTATTCTAATTTCGCTTGATATTATGAGGCAATCTGAATGCGTGTTTGGCCAATACAATGATTTTAAGTGGTCAGCCGATGAATATGTCCGTGTTTTATTTTTTCTTCTGTAAATAAAATAAAAATCGCACCGTGCTGGCTGAGTGCATGGCGCGATCTCTTCAAATCTTCGACAATTCAAACACGGCATTGAATTTTTTGGGACAATCGAATTACAGGATTTTCAAATAAAGTCAGAATTAAACATTCAAATCGAAAACTTATCATCGCTTTCATAGGAGGTAATACTTGGATTTTTTAGAAGTTGTAGGTTTTATTTGGAGGCTGTTCGGTTTCATGTCAAACATGATCAGCTTCTTTTAAAATTGTCCAGCTTGACGTGAAAAACGTGCATGAAAACTGCCACTGTTTTTTGGTATATGTCGCGAAGACGGGCAGCGTTGGGAGGTGGGAACGCCCCATCCAATCAGATCGCATTGAATATGCTTGCCATCCAGAGAGGGCGTGTAATGTCGGCACCCTGATGGGCTGGTATGTGTTCTGTTTGTGCTCTGCTCGGTTATTATTGGCTGGCGCACTTCCACCTACCAATGCTGCTCACCTTCGCGACATGTACCGATTTTTTCGAGTTAAAAAATAACGCGCAGCTCTCAGTGAAGGTTTTAACGAATTTCAACAATTTAACATACATTTAATATTTTTTGGTAAATCTGTTCGTACAGATGTTTAATTAAAATTTTTTTATGTAATAGAAATATAAATGCCTCATAAAGTACATGAAAGAACGTGGAAGCCATCTGAATGCGAATTTGCTCTATACAGTGAGTTGTGGTGACCGACCGGTAGACAAGTCTGGTCTCAATTCACCGACGCAAGGATGATGGAAGGCTCGGTTGGCCTGGAAGGGACCCGGACCAAGAACCTCTCTCGACTCGGGTGCAGACGACAGCTAGCGCCTCCTCCGACTGTGCTATCACTCGTCATCTTGCAAATAGCCAGGAAAGTCTCGGATCTTTTGCTGGACGGCCGCTATATTCTTGCCACCCTGCTTAACAACGGTTTTTGGGTGAATGCCCGGCGCAGCTGGAGTAGGCGCTGGAATAGCTACCGGAACGGTCACCATTGAATCGTCAAAGGTCAATACACTGCTACCTTAACTTAGGAGAGCACGATTTGTCAAACATGTTTAAAAAGTGCACAGCGTATACCGGACTGAGGAACAGTGGCCGTCCTTCGGTTTCCTTCATCCCTAATAGACTTTCTTTTCTGATCCAGTAAGCCCGTTCTCTAGCTGAACATCACCTCCTAGATGCCCACAGCCGTTAAGGGTTGAGCCATGCTTTTACAGTGACCTTCCTAAGCCTTCCATCTCTTCGGGGTCGGTGGATTGCTTCCAGACTTGTTTGGGAAGAATAATGCGTTGAATTGCTCATCGGCTGGCCACCGCAACCCTCTGTTACAATTATTCATAGGATGTTTAATTTCACTGTGTTATTTTTATTTTTATTTAGCCTAATTTAATATAATAATTTAGTTTTTATTTGTTGTTTTTGTTTTTAAGCTTTAATTATAATTCAGTTTTATTTCATTTTTAGTTTTATATTTTTGTAACTATTTCAATTATATAATTAATTTACATTGTCTAGTCACCACAGGTTATTCTGTACTCCAAATTCGCGTTCAAATTGCCTTCGCAATGTATCGCAGAAGTAGAGTACGCGGCGCATCCCAAAAGGGACTGATTAACGCCGCCTTTATTTTTTATTTTTTGTAAACACTCTGTAAAAATCATTTATAGAACTTTTTAACCTTATTTTATTATTTTTACTTTACTTTAATTTGGCCTACTTTAATATAATAATAATTAAATTTAATGTTTAGTTTTGTATTTTTTACTCTTATTAAAGTTTTAATTATAATTTAGATTTATTTCATATTTGAGTTTTATAATCTTATAATTATTTTAGTTATATTTAATTATATTTACATCATCTGACCACCACATGTCATTCTGTACTCCAAATTCGCATTCAAATTGCGACCGCAATGTATCGCAGAGGTAGAATGCGTGGCGCATCCTTGATCAACGTAGCGGTTGATCAACCCCATCATTTACCCTTTACCTTAGGTTTAACGTATCAACGGCAGTCATACAGCCTCACTGTTTGCTGGGGTATCTATTGTCCCAAAAACATCACCCAACTTTTCCACGGGATTCCCACCCTAAACGGGAAATTCTGCTCAGAAATCAATAGCAACGATCGATATCGATTATATGTTGGACACTGTCTGCATTTTGTGACACTTATTACCTATACATTCCGATTTTGAGTTCGTCATTTCTACCATAACGGTGTACTCCGGAAGGTTGACAAAATCATTCCATAATGGTCAGGCAATCATCAACAGAATCGATCAATAATTTTCGGCTGGTCGATGTACTCTAGTTGCAAACCCATTCATATGCAAACACATGCACGTGACCCCCACGTTAAACGTCTAACCCTGAACAAAAAATAACAAAGTGGATCGATGTGGACACGTCATTCGATTTTGATCATCGACAGATTTTATTGATTTTTGTTGCCACTGATCAAACGATGGACGTCAAAAGAATCAATAAAATCGATCGATACTGTACGTCTGTGTGAAGCCTATCTGTAGTCTACCAAACTCACGTGATCCCCAGCTTGAAAAGTTAACCCTGGCGAACGATTAATACTGATCAAAAACGCTGAGAATAGCTTCCGTGTATTGTGCCGTGTATTTTCATCTTATATCTATTTAAACTTTATTTCATTCCTATTTCTTATTTATTTTTTATTTATTTTTTCAATACAACGCGAACACGCCGACCAGCAGCACGGCACAGTAGTCATAAAAACTTGCTGCAAACAGAACAATTTTCAAAAGCTTTGTTGGATTATAGTTGCGCCATGCACATAGAATTGTCGTGTTATCAAAGGAATGGCTCATATTTCAGAGTGGTTGGAGGCGCATCCTCGTGTGCGCACATTGAATCGCTTCATGGTTTTTTGAGCGGATTGTCAGTCCAGGCGATTCTCATTTGGCAAACCGGTTTGCTGAAAGTCGCAGTCAATTAAAACCCACCAACCAGATCACTTGTTCTGAAAAAGCAACGCACTTCGTAGAAATCGCAAAAATCTCTGGAATCGCCGGGAAGAGTACAAAACTTTGTAAAAGCTTCCGCTCATGAAATCGCTGCCGAGAATGGGTATGCTTTCTTCGGCTATCGACGAAATCGCACTAGCAGATGTTTTTATAATTCCTCCTATGATGAAATCCCGTTCGCCTCACTTTCATCTCAGACAGCGTCAACAGTTTTCTTAAAAACTACGTTAGAATTGAAAAACGACGTCGGTTTTCAAACCTGCGAAAATAAATTGCGTTTTTGACGTGCTTATCCTACTGCTACCATAATCAGTAGGATAAGCAGCTAGAAATGCTGATCATTTGCTTTGATTCTCACGCTTAGCTCTCGAAGGTATGATAAGAAACATTCAGGGATATGTTCACATTTCATCATTTGAACGCCTTCGACGCTGCACATTCCCGCACACACCTTGAGCGGCGGCGTTGCTGTTTTGTCTCCGTGTTGCACTCTATTTTTAGACCTTCTTTTCTCTTTTTGACTACTTTTATTGACTCGTCATCCCAGTTGTAGCTTTGGCTTTGTTTTCTCTTGCTCCATAGTTCCTCTGCTTCTCTCTTTTTTACTGATTTTGATTACTCCTGGTGTTTCGTTTTGTCGACAGATTGATTAGATCAATTTCGCTATGACCAGGGTGACCCGTCGTAGGACTGCTGCAAGTGTTGCGGAGGTTCCTGCGGATGTAAACGCTTTGGATGCGCAGTCTGTTGTGCATGACCATGAGCTTCGAACGCTGTCCGTAGAAAGCCTCCTAAAGAAGATAACGGATCGGGTATCCGATCCTGTCACTTTGCAGATGTTGAGCGTACTCAGCGAAAAGATCTCGAGAGATTTTTCAGATTACGCTGAGGCTGAAAAACGAGGAAGGAGCATCGTCATATCTGGCCTCGAAGAGTCGCCTGAAAATCTCTCGCCCTCTGAGCGCAGGGAGAGCTCAAAGCCAAAGTCTTGGGCGTGCTCGATGTTTTACAGGTAGACTGTGAACCGTCTGAGCTATATAGGATGGGTAAGCCTAGCGCGCCTAGATCGCGCTTGGTCAAGGTCGTACTCCCGTTTCGATCCTACTGGATGCGAGCTTTAGCGAATGCCCGACTCCTCCGTACTGCTGGCTACTCCGACGTTTTTGTACGTAGTAGTATGACTGAGGAGGAGAGAAAGAGGGAGTACGACCTAAGGCAACTGGCGAAAGGGAAAAATAAAGGAAAGCCTATGAGAGAGTGGGTGGTTTACCGTGGCCAGCTAAGGCATGTTTCAGAGCTCAACAACGGGGGTCCGGGAAATGCTTAGCTGTGCACGGTGGACCGCCCTCTCTCTCATGTTACATGATGAACGCCTGTAGTATCGTTAATAAGCTTTTTCACTTTCACCATTTTTTGTCAACCAGGAAACCAGATATGGTGTTCATAACAGAAACTTGGTTAACTGGGAAGATTAAGGACGCTGAAATCATTTCCAATTTGCCCTATGTTCTACATCGTTCTGACCGGCGTAGTGGTCGAGGTGGCGGGGTGTGTTGTGTTTTTCGGAATACTATAAACTCTAGTATGATACAGTGCAGTAGTCCCGTAAAATCTGATGTCCTTTGTGTGGAAGTTTCTTCTTTTTCAAAAGCTCAACTCGGCAAAATTCGTTTTGTTGTTATCTACCGTCCTCCTTGTATGACAAAAAATGAAGATGATAGCCTTCTTGACCTAATTTCCTCCCTGGTTGCGGCAAGTGGTCAGTCGATAATTTTAGGTGACCTCAATCTTGCAATAGATTGGCAAAATCGCACACCTCTAAGTCATGCTGCAGCTGTTTTTCTTAAATTTTTCGATGATTCGGGTTTTAGACAAATTGTCACTGAGCCAACCCATGCAGGCAAAATTTTAGACGTAATTTTATCTACATCTCCTCTAGTCTCCAATGTGCACATTCTGCCTCCTTTCGCCACTTCTGACCACTACACCGTTCAGTTCAGTCTACAATCACTATTCCTTCCTATCCCCTCTTACCTATGCCAGATTTCTTAAATGCAGATTTTAATTCGCTACGGCGCAGCCTTGCTGAGGTAAATTGGACGCTAGTTTTTGATGGCAACACAACAGCAGTTGAGGTCTACCAACGGTTTTGCAAAATTATTTACCTTAAACTGGCGCAATATATCCCGTTTAAGAGCAGGCAACAATTTCAAATGAGATTCCCTTCACATATCCGCAACCTCCTCGATCAAAAAGAGCGAATCTTTCGGACTACTCCCGATCCGCTAAATAATGTCCACTATGAAACCATTTGCAGTAATATTGACCATCATCTTAAAAAATTTTGGGCCTACCGTGAGCGTAAACTTGCGAAACGGGCTTCCATGAAGCAATTACATCTGCACTTACGTCGGAAAATGAAATCGGCTGCTGTTCTTCCAAATATTGCAGATATTGATGGTCAAAATTGCTGTTGTGACAATAGTAAAGCAGCTGCCTTGGGTCGATACTTTGGGAGTGTTTTCTTGCACGAACCTACCGATCTGTCCGTAAATGTAAGAGCAACTGCTGTCGAAAACGCAAATGAAGAGTGGCGTTCCTTCAGTACCATCCTCTTTCATCCTTCCGACGTTTTGCGGACTCTCAAAAACATTAAGCCTTCTACCACTGAGCCTTGCGATGGAATTCCGCCTATTGTTTTAAGGAAATGTGCCCATGAACTATACAGACCACTCGCGGATATTTTCAACATTTCTATGATGTTGGTGGAAGTGCGATCTACTTGGAAGCATGCGCTGGTGACAGCCATACCTAAAGTAGCAGCTGCCCGTACCATTACTCAATTTCGTCCTATTAGCATAACGCCTGCTCCTGTCAAGGTTATGGAAAACATTATAAGGGAGAAACTTCTAACCTGGCTGCCCCGGTTTGGCTCATGTCAAGAGGGGCAGCATGGTTTCCTACCTGGGCTCTCAACAGCCACGAATCTCGTAGACAGCTTATTTGATTGGAGAGTTGCACTTAATCAAGGTAAAATGGTGGATGTCGTTTACATAGATTTATCCAAAGCATTTGATAAAGTGCGTCACTCAAAACTGCTTTGCAAATTAAATTCTTTGGGTATCGATGGTTCTCTTTTAAAGTGGTTTGCATCTTACCTTGAAAACAGGTATATGACTGTTCGAGTTGGAAATGAGTTTTCGGACAAATATCTTTGCACTAGCGGAGTGCCTCAAGGTGGCGTTCTGTCACCTCTACTTTTTCTCCTGTACACAGCTGGCATATCGGATGTTATAAAGACTACGGAGAATATCAAGCTTCAAATCTATGCTGATGATATAAAAATTTATGGGACATATAGGAGAGAGGACCGGGATAAAACGTTCTTTGCACTTAATAAGGCATTGCAAGATCTATGCAGGTGGGCTTCTGAACTAGGGCTGACTATTAATCCTGAAAAATGTTTTGTGCTGCACCTTGGTGAAGGAGATCCTGCTGAATACACCATCTATGATGCAGTTCTTCCCAAGGTTGAAACTGTTAAGGATCTTGGTGTTGTGGTAGATTCCAAACTAGTTTTTTCCAGCCATATTGAGGAAGTTACCAGGAAAGCTTATGCTTCGCTTTACTTCATTTTTCGTAACGTATGCAGCGATAGACCAGACATCCTAGTGAAACTATATAAGGCATATGTACTCCCACATTTAGAATACTGCTCTGTGGTGTGGAATCCTACTGCTAAGAAACTTATATTGAAACTTGAGAACGTCCAAAAAACTTTCACTCGTCTCGTGTTTTGCCGGCTTCACCAAGGCGTTTCCCAGAGAAATCTCCCAAGTTATGGTGAACGTCTAAAACTATTGGGCTTAAGATCCTTACTATATAGGAGGACTGTTTCGGATTTAGTGTTCTGTTTCAAAGTACTCAGAGGAGAACTCAAACTTCGGGCTAGCAAGTACTGGATCTTTAGGCCCTGTGGCCTAAGATCTAGTGGGTTTAATCTGCACTACCCATTAATCGAGAAGAAAAATTACGCACAACTATTTAATTTCATTTTCTATCGAGGGGCAAGATGGATTAGACAGCTACCAGGTGAGATTTTGAACTCAGATAATAGTTGAGTTTTCAAGGAACGCTTGAATAAAAACAACGTTTTGCAGGCCCTACGGATCTCCGACTTTACATGAATCGGATTGGAAAGACTCAAAAGATGAGACATTCAAATGATTTCGTGTTTTGCTTGCTTCTGTTTATCGCGTATTTGTTTAGTTTAGTTGAGAGAGTATCATGTTTTAAGTTTCCCAACTGCGACAGTGACTACTATCCAACCAAATTGTAACTCACAAGTATTTTTGCTTGCTTTTTTGCCATTAACGTGATTTACTGAAGTCGTTTTGCTTTTTGTTTTACCGGCTTAGCAGCACTCTTTGGTAAGATCTTCCTCATGTTTAGTTCCGTAGTTGGTGGGTATTGTGATTGGGCTTCCAGGACTGAGCATGTCTTCTTAAGCTATTATTCCCTCTAAGCTAGCGCATCAAATTTTTTTCGCTATTTTCCTGGCTACCTGTCCTAGATAAAAGTCCCATGGGGCGGCCAGCGTACCCATGTGCCGAAGTTCTGGTATCTACTGTTAGGCATCATAGCTGGCTGATGTGGGCAGGTAGCCTTGGTGTAAATTTGAACAAGATTTAGCTATATTTTCAGAAGTTTAGAGGGGCATGCTCTTGTCTCTCGGCTCAGTTGCAAGTTCTGTGCCACCTTTTTCCTCTGCTTGAAATTGGTTGCCAAAGTGTTGCCACTGCCGGGTGATCTGTTGTTCGGTTGTTTTTTCTTTTTTTTTTGCATGGTTGTTTTGATCGTTTTTTTTATTCTAGCGTATTGTGCACGTCTAATTGACGTATAAGTAAATAAATAAATAAATATATGAGCTGGGCGAACCCGCGATCGTGGCTCTCTGGATCTTCGGGCTCTTGGGCCGGATTCATCAACGATTTACTCTTGGGTATAAGGGGTAGAGATACCCACGATGAAGCCTGCGTCTCTGACCCTTGCATTATCTCTACTTGACTCTTATCTTATCTCTACCCCCTATACCCCGCATACCCACGTGTTTAATTGTTCATGAATCCGGCCCCTGGGCCTTCAGCCTTCGGCGCTTCAGCTCTCCGGCTCTGGTGGTTCTGGTCAGCTCTGGTCGACTCCGACGACTCTCGTCTGCTACTCAACCCCACACTACGACGACTCGCGGCTTTTTGTGCAATAACCAATAGTCAATAGCCAATAGAAGTTAGTGACGGTTTGCAATAATAAACTTGTGTGTATCACCGGTGTCAGTGGATTCTTCAGCTGAAGGGACCAATACCGCGTTGCAACTCAACAAGGCGAGCTAGCTGGAGATCCATTAAAACGTGCAACTTCAAGCATTCATCACTCAACTCAAGCAGGACTCTATCAAACAAAGCAAACACCATGAGAATCTCCTAATTTCTTTCAATGTTCCACGTGATCAAAAGTAGTGCCGCACGAAGTCCAACTTCAAGACGTAATTAGTTGGTTGTAACGAATTAAATGGCACTGGCTCCCGCCATTTTTGGCGCGTCTTTACGCGTTTGATCAAGAACAAACCGTAACATGTGGCATATCATTTAGAAGCGCAAACTTTGCTCTACCGGTGAGTACCAAATTTTCTATGTAAAAGTGGGAAGACTTTAGAGTTTTATTGACTTTTTTGCAGATGGACAAAAGGGTAATCCGAGGCATTTACTTGTATGAATTCAAGCTGGGCTCTACAGCTAAGGAGGCGGAAGAGAAGATCAACGCCGCATTCGGTCAAGGATGTTCCACAATTCGGACGGTGTATCGTTGGTATCAGAAGCTCCGGAATGGAGATGAGAGCTTGGAAGAACATGAAGGTCGTGGGAGGCATAGTGATGTTGATGAGGACAAGCTGAGAGATGTGGTAGAGGAGGATCCACACAAAGGTACCAGGAAGATAGCGAAGGTTCTTGGCGTCAGGGACACTTCAACCACTACCTTCGACTTGGTAGGATTCCGGACTCATGGAAGGAGTCGAAAACAGTTTTAATCTTCAAAAAAGGTCAGCAGAAGGATATCAACAACTATCGACCCATCAGTCTTCTCTCAGTTGTGTACAAGATCTTCACCAAGATACTGCTCAATCGTATGGAGCGTTTTTTGGATGAGTATCAGCCAATGGAGCAAGCAGGGTTTCGCAAGGATTTCTCCTGCATGGACCATATTCAGACTGTCTCACAGCTCATCGAAAGGAGCCGCAAGTACCACATCCCACTTGTTCTTGTCTTCGTGGATTATCGAAAAGACTCTGTAGAAATCCACGTCATTCTGAACGCGCTTGTGCACGCTGGCATACCATCGCCCTACATTCGACTTCTCGACGAATGCTTCTCGAACACATCGACTACCACCCAGCTGTTCGATCGAAAGCTTAAAATTTCTATCGGGAAAGGAGTACGGCAGGGAGACACGATTTCTCCCAAGCTATTCACAGCGGCACTCCAGGATGCCATGAAAGACTTGAACTGGGACGATAAAGGGTACTTTGTCGATGGTAAACGGATCAGCAACCTTCGCTTCGCCGACGATATTGTTCTCATCTCTACCAGCACGGCAGAAGTCAAGGAAATGCTAAACGAGCTCAATGTGGTAGGTATGAAGATTGGATTGGACATGAATATGTCCAAAACGCAATTTATGGTCAACCAGTGGTGTGACACGGGACTCGTAAGGTTAAATGGAGTCGCTCTACAACAGGCCGACTCCTACGTCTACCTGGGAAGAGAGCTGAACATGGATAACGACCTCGCTCCTGAAATCGCCCGCAGGAGACGCGCAGCATGGGCAGCCTTCAGTTCGTTTCGCGAAGTCACCGATCAGGTCAAGGATGCCGGCCTCAGGGCCTCGATATTCAACGCCTCTGTACTGCCTGCGATGTGTTACGCGACGGAAACCTGGCCCGACAACAAGACAATCGCCAGAGCGATGCAAACTACGCATCGTGCACTGGAGAGATGTCTTCTGAGGACAAGCCTTCGTCAGCAATGGCAAGAGGACGAAGCTCGGAGCTACGGGAGAAGTCGCAATTAGCAGACACGCTGCAGTACATGAAGAAGTCCAAATGTCGCTGGGCCGGACACCTGCTTCGACGAGAGGACGATAGATGGAGTCTCCGTGTCACAGAATGGCTCCCGAGAGACCATAAGAGGCCACTGGGACGACCGCCAACGCGAAGGGCAGACTCATTCTCAAGATCTTTCAGAGAGCGGAGTCTGTCTCACTGGATGCAAGCAGCCAGAGATCGAGCGGTCTGGAAGAGTTGTGGTCCCCGCTGAGAAGACCTCCAGCCGACAAAGGACCATCAAAGTATCAAAGTAAGTACTTTTGATATAGCCCATGCTTCAGGTGTGACGCTGTTCAAATCAGAAAGGAGTAAGCGATGCCACTTTTGTGATTTATGTACAAATGAATCCCGCACAAGTTCTCAATCGGGTTATGATTTGGAGAACAACTGTTTTTTGGAGAATTTAACTCTAGAAGTTCGACTCCACTAGAATGTAGCCAATCTGTACTCGGCCGTGATACGTGTGTCGACGCATTATCTTGCTGAAGAACAGGATTATGCCTAAAATTTTATTCTTAATGATGACAGCAAATAATCTCTGTCTTTGACAGTTAATCTCTGATAGTCCTCGCTGTTGATCTTGCTCTAGACGAACTCCAATGCAGCAGATCCTTCGTCAAAAAAACGAAGTCCGAACCGTTAGACTTCGACCGCCAAAGTTGCTCATGAAGAAGTTCCTCTCTTAAATTTCTCCAGTAGGGTCTATACCCGTCGGGCCCGTCAAGATTTCACATCTGTTCGTTGGGAAATGCCACCGAAAAGTCAAAAATGTGTATTTTTTTGCATGCCAAGTTACCTGCGTGTGTATCTCACCTGTTTCAAATCCCCGTCCATGTGGGCAGGAGCGAACTCGAGACTAGCAGTCTTATGATAGGCTGTCAAGCAGGCCGATGGCTTCAAAAGTTGATGAGCAATATGTGGACAGCGGTTTAGGGTGATAAGTGTTGTCCATTTGGATACCGGGAGATCTAGTTGAAATCATACGTCGATTGCGGACCGGGTGCTGTTGGAAGCCAGCCGAACCAGTCGATTCCCTTCTGGATAACTATTTTGAACGCCAAGCCATCGTTTTTTCTTTGAAGACTTCCCTGAGGGAGCGGTTGAAGTTGTGAGGCTGCCCCGGTTGAGCCGATATCATCCAATTTGAAAGATCGGTAGCGTGAAGAGCATCAACTTGAGGTTGCACATAAGTTGAAAGCTTGGTGACCCTGGGCATTTTATCAGGCGATGAAAATTATGTTTCCCCTTGAGGTTCTCACGTATACCTTAGTTTGCGAAAAGCCTTGAGGGCGTGAAATCCCCATGATTTTGCACTGGTCCACTTCTTCTAGATTTCTGTTAAACGTTTTGGTGTCTTCCACTGATAAGGTTTCCGGCCAGTGGTTTTTATATGGTGCTTTTCGCTGGCGAGGAACACGGCGGTGAACATTACTGAGCTTTTGCGATAGTTGCTTGTCGCTATTGCTAATGGATAGCAATAGCTTAGTCGATCCCACTACTTGCTGTAAGCTCTGATGGCCATCAGATAGAGATGCATCAGTGGCGGTCGGTCGAGAGATTAATCCTGAACTTGGTGGAGTTCGCTCAGAGGACAATAGTTCGGATGATCGAACATCCTCACGACGGATTCATTCCTTTATAACTATTAGGGTGTCCCATAATTTTCTGGGCTATCATACCATCTTTATTAAAAGTTATTACAGCAACATAATGATAAGGGTAGTCAATCGATGTATTCTCCATCTGTGGCCACAACCTTTCTCCAACGATTGGGCAGAGAGCTGATTGCATTCTACCAGAAAGAAGCTGGCCTGCTGTCGATCCATTCGTCGATTGCGCACTGAACCTCTTGACGTTACGAGCATCGTTTGTTCATGGAAAAAAGGAGCAGGACCTCTAAAAGCAGCATAGCCACAAGGGCTGATATCTGGTGAATACGCAGGATGTGCCGCAATTTAAATAGACTCCTTCCCTACCGTCTCCTGCGTTCGTTTCGCTCGATGCGGTCGTGCATTATCTACTAACACCGAATAGTACCGAATCTCGGGTACTTCTCAAGCAGCTTACGCTTCGTCTCCAGCATATCTTCAATGAACAAGTCTGCTGTAATCGCCTGCCCATCCGGCAAAAGCGAGTAGTGCAGGACTTCCCGACTCGTGAACAAAAATGAAAACAAAATCTTCTTCCCATGTGGGGAAGGCTTCGGTATTCGTTCTGGTCTTGCATGCTTCAGAAGCCATTCGATCACCCGTGTGGTGTTATCGTACATGCACTACTTCACGTCCTGTGCCACAATCGTGCTCAACCGCGCAGTCATTCTTGCGCGGTTGAGATTATTCTGACAGGTGACCATTCACTCTCGCCTCTGAGACGGAGTCAGTGCATGTGGGATCCATCCTAGCAAGACTGCCCTTCTTCCGCTTTGTTTCAGGTAACGATGAACAGTGCCACGTAGAGTACTGATAGCCTTCGATATAGTCCTTATGCTTCTGGCAGGTTGCCTCCTGACTGCTGCAGGCACTCGTCGTTCATTCGGTCCGATCGCTCTTCCAGTATGCTTCTTGTCCGTAATGCTGTACATTCCCTTCCGGAAACGATTGGGCCAAGTTTCGCACGTAAACTTGCTGCAGACGTCAGGCCCTAACAAAGCAACGATAGCTTTGTGAGCAGCGTACGCACACTGTCCAGAACGGAAGTGATGAAAAGGCAAGTCGCGATACGTCGATTTCTGCTTCATTTTTGAGAAATTGCCAAAGTGCGGGCAGCAGGCCAATAAAGGTAATCGATATGCTATTGCGAAACATATTCGAATCGCCTTCTTATGCCAAGAGAACATCCCGTTTGGATTTTGTATAAAGAAGTTATAACGCACCAAACACTTATGGTTCAAATAGCCCAGAAAATTATGGAACACCCTAATAGTTTAGTTTATAATAGCATTTACTTATTCACTCATTTGTTTTAGTCCTCAACAGTGAAGCGGCACATTGTTGTGAACGACAAGTGTTTGAAATAATTTATTTAATAGAAGATGGATGCTCAGAGGTCCGGGACTTCTTGTTCTGCTCGTGGAAATATAGCACGTCATCCAGTAGCGATTCCACCTTTTCCATAACAATTTCCAAGCGCTGAAAAGGTGTCGTCATAGCGTAGAATAATTGATAAATTTCGATATTTGTAGCAGTGCAAAAGCATAAATAATGAAAACATAGTGACGAAGTTTATACTCTGTTTCTGAGCTCCTCATCTGGCTCTTGAGCCACGATGTTTGCCAGTGATGCGACAGCTGGCGCTATTCCATATGCACCTATGGGAAAGTACTGACGATAGGATTCTTTCAGCTGAAAAGATAGATCAATTAGCAATTCAGCTACATCACTTATAGCTTTTAATAGCACAAGCGAAGAGCGCATACAAATAAGCTCCAAAAGAAATTAAGCCTTTCAGAGTGATGCCGTTTCTAGGCATCCTGAAGACACCTTGAATAAGCTAGAAGCACAGTATGTAGTTTCCTATATCTAGCTTCGAAAAACAGCGAGCACTGGTAGTGATATTTTTGTGGTCAGGCAGGTCGTCTGTTAAGATAAAGGTCTTACCAGAAGACTATCTCAACGATAGGTCGGAACGGCGCAAGTGTTGTATATGGGAAGAATCGCCTCTCTCTGGGAAACAAGAAAATGCAAATATCTCGACTCCAATACAACTCTGCGCAGAGTTAGGGACGACGGAAGCTGAGCCGTTGGCGGAGTTAACCCTCTGCCTGCGTGGGTTCAAGATGGCAGGAGACAGTGATGATGAGCCAGCGGTGGTGGCGCGGTGGATAGAGGAGCGGCTAGAGAGACGGTGTGTCGTGACGTTCGCCACGCTCCATCACGACTCTTCAAGGGCACACACGCTGGGAGGCGCACTGGTCCCGCCGCGCAGGGCATACGGTCGCGCGCACGCGCCGCGACGCACTATGAACGCCTTCCCGCGCGCATTGGGCAGTCCACACCATCAGGACTTCGACTCGACAGGCCGCGCAGGACTCCAGGACGACCAGGACAGGACGCGCAGTGTCGACTACAGAGGTAACCGAGGAGACCGACCGAGCCACCGCCCTCGTGAGCGCAGGCTCCATGGTAGGAGCGAGGAAGGATCTGCGGCTTGCGCTTGGGGCTGACCCGTAGGAAAGCTGGCGGGGCTCAGCTTAACTCGTAGGCATTGTTCTCCATACTGATGTGATTGTCTGTATGTTGGGTGGATATGAAGTATGAAGTCTGATACGCACTATCATGCGACTCGAGAGCGGGGGAAGGTTTATTCTGAGCGCAGGGGCAATACTGCAGAAGGTCGGCTGGTTCAATTGTATCGCGCGAGTGATGTGAAGATGGGCGAGAGTCGTCGGGGGCCAGCGCAGGTGCAGACTGCGCAGGAGATCCTAAATAACATCCGCATTGATATGAGGTGTGCTAAGTCGGGACAACAAGGGCCTCACCCTTGCGTGGCAGGTTAGGTAAGAGCTGGCGCGCATAGGTAAGACCTCGACACCGGTTGTGCCTGACACGTGGCCTCGGGTTGAGGGCCGCATGAGCTCCACCACCGATGCAGCGGACTCACCCCGGGGCACGACACGGTGGGTTACGGTACACATGGATGAGTGAAGTTATTTACCCATTCTCACCCATACCTGCAATAACTCGTACTCGTAATCACTTGAAATTTCAAGAGCAGACCTTAGGCCGGCAGCAGAGTCTTGCGGGTTCCGCGGACCCGTCATGACAACGGCGGGTAGTGCGGCGCCGCGAAGGTTACTGGTCGTCGCGATTTTTATTGATTGATAGTGTTAACGCTGCTTACATGAGACATCATATGTGTATATGTGAATTTTTCAATTATTCTTTTTGCATCGTTTACAGGTGTGAAACTCCATGCGAACAGAATTTTGCTATCAATCGAATAAAAATCGCGACGTTTCGGATGAGGGCTTCGTGTCATCCTTTCTTCTAAAAATAAAAAACGGCCGCCTTTCTGCTCTTTCAAACAAGTTTCAAACCATTATTTTTCCTCAGAAATAAGAAATTTATAAAATCTCAAGCAAGGTGTTCACTTATTGGGTTAAAATTTTTCTCGTACAAAAATTATACTAACCTTCTTTCTTGGAAAGTTTCTATTCGTTTAATGTAGAAAGAGCCCACATCGATTTGGAAGAATTTGCTTTTATTTCAAATGTCTTGGGCTAGCTTAGAGAAGAACGTAAACACAGCAGCCATAGCACTTGCATAATTCATTTTGGATTCTTCCTATATCGAAGAAAAATCTGGCGCCGCCTTGAGTGCATTCAACCTACGCATACAACTATGTAGTATACGTGAGCTCGATGGCGATTTTGTGAAAGACCATGAGTACAGTAAAACGCGAATTCTGGTCCAGCTGAAAGCGCACTGTTCTCATGAAAAGTGCGCCTTCACTGCTTTGCTCCTCGCTGTTGCTGAAGAATTGAAAATGTTGATACTAGCCAATTTTACTCGAGTACAGTACCGCCGCTAAACGACGTTTGCGACGCAAAAACACGTTTTTTGCGTCGCATCATGGTAACTTTGTTCAAAATAAGGGCTTTCTCACCAAAATTTACAAGGGCTCCTAGCATCATCCTACCTACCAATGGGCATGCAACCGCTATTAAAAAGTGGATGGAAGCCTGAAAACCAGTGCCGCTATTAAGGAGGGTCCTAATTGCTGTGACCCGACCCAACACCGTCGCCGAGTCTCGCTTAATTATGTCCCCAGGCGCAAATAGTGCTGCCCAGTTGAATTTTAAAATTCTTAAACCTAATTAAATTGTATTTTCTTGCTGTTTATGACCTTCTGCTGGCTGCGACAATTCATTTGGTACCAAATTTGGCAGGAAATTGTCTGCAGCTGCTTTAACTGATTTTGTTTATTTCAACGGAAGCATCCTCAGTTTAAACCTGTTATTGTAGCTTGCAATCTACTCATCTTTAAGGAGGAAAAATGACATAGAAAATTTACGTTTCGAGTTCACTTTGGGCATTTGTGTGTTGGTTGCAATTCGTCAACTCTGCAAGTGAACCTTGGTAAAGAGCACTCCCTGTTGCCGATTTTGGCTGCGAATATTTATGTTCGAAGAAAATGAGTTAGTCCAAAAATATTTTGGCTAACCGTACGCAATGTAGAGACTCCAAGTATCAAATATCGAGAAGCCAGGTAATCAGATGCCCGAATTTCAGCTGTTAAAGTGAAGACTTCTTTCAAAAGTGCGGCTGAGCTTCTTCAGCGTTTTGTGCTCAGTCTTTGCAGAATGTATGCTTAGGCCTGTATATTTGAGCTTTTAAGCACTTCTTTCATTGACCTGCGTCATAGCTGCGAAAGAGCATTCAATGACAACTTTAACCGATCTGCTCATCAATAACGAGCACTTCTTAAAAAACTCCTTCAGTACCGCTGTATAGGTAAAGGATAGAGCTCTGTGCTAATCACTCCACCGACCATTCTACGGGTTGACATGCAGGCAGTCTGAAAGCATATTTGGACGTAAGAAGGCTTTGCAGCGGTCAACTAATGGGAAGCCAAGTTTTGACCTTCCCAGAAAACTTTGCTGCCAAGTCAGTGGCGCTGGAAGGATGGAGGACTTGGACTTTGCCTGTACGAGGCCCGTACCAACAACCTCGATTCGGTGTGAACGTGATTGCAGCGAATCTTTTTTATGAAGTGCAAAAACGTTGTACAACAGTAGAGTCGAACCAAGAACTACTCTGCCTCACCACGCCCTCCTCTATCCACCGAGCCACCACTGCTTGACCGCCGTCGCTCTTCACAGCCTGCTTGAGCCCGCCCTCTGCGCGCAGGCAGAGGGCTAACGCCGCTAACGGCTCAACTTTCGTCGTCTCTAACTCTGCGCAAAAATGTATTGGTGTCGAGATACTTGCATTTTGTTGTTTCCCTGAGAGAGGCAATTCTGCCCATATACAACACTTGGGCCGTTCCGACCTACCGTTGAGGTAGTCTCCTGGTTAGTTTTCTTTTTCTAATAAACTATGAGGTAAGACAGTGCTCACTAACTTGCTCTAGAGTGTACGGCATTCTTCGCTCGCCAACTTCCTTTTGTAGCTGCTCATAGAAGTACTCCAGAAGCTCTTCCCAATGATTTCGGCGGTCTTTGCCACTAAGACAGGAGGAAAGCACACGCACGATGTCGGTCGCTGGGCAGCCGAACGTGCATGCCTAAAATCTGAATGTTTGAAGTTTTTGGTGGACATGCATAATTTAAAAAACTAACTCTTCACCGAGAGTCATTTGGTGCCTAACTGATGGAAGATCACAGCTGGGTTCAGAAAAGAGTAGGAGGGATTAGGAAAGTCGAGTCGGATGGATTCGTAGGTTTTCGGGTTTGAATTTGGATGGACGGGAAATGAAATTGAATTTGGATGTTGGAGGAACTGCAGCATAAGGCCTTTTCGTGTGAAACCCTCGGCAACAGAGCAACTAAGCCCCAAGGCTGCAAGGGCTCCAAGACATTACTCCAACGCGACGTCGCGTGCCAGCCGTATGCGACGTCGCACCGGTGAAATGCGAACGTAGTCTCGTGCCTTGGGTGAAATGGGCGATAATTCTGAAGAAAATGTGGTGGTTCAGTGGGTTTTCTTATGCATGTTTATTGCTACAAATTCTACAATATACGCGATAATGGAGGATACCTGGACAATATATGCGGTAATTGGTGATACTGCTACAATAGCACAGCGAATCGGTCTTTTTTTTCGAATCTTTTTTCGAATCGGTCCTCCCTTTTGTGCGGAATTCTCCGAGCATTCTATAGTTTGCGAATATGGATCACCTGATAGTCAACGAGAGCGGCAAGGCTGAGCTCTTCTCCACCGTCTGGCCTCCATAAAATATTCATTGACCAAAGATCGCCGTGGCAGAATACCTTCTCCATGCCTGAATAGAAGCACATACAGACTTAAATAGATCGATTTAATCACAAAAATTCTTTTTTTCGGCAGTTGTAAGCTCAAGAATTCTGCTAGTAATAGTACCTAGTCGGTCGGCTAGCTCATCGCCCGTTTTGTAGTCAGTCAATTCTGGAATGGTTTTTAAATGAGCAGCTTTTTCGGACAGTCTACCGACCTCCATCGATGCATACATGCTGTCAAAAAGCTGAAATTTGCAGCAGTTTATTATTAGTACTATTATTATTTTACAACAATAAAGTGCAAGTAGTCGAATTAAACGGTAAAATAGGCAAGTAGTTTCGTCAATTCGCACACCTTTCTTATAAATTTGCTGCTGAAAATGTCCTGTAGAGGTTTTTCGATGCAACCTTTTCTTTCCGACAATGGAACGTCCAGTAAGTTCGCTTCGAGCACCGCTTTATGATGGAGTATCTGAATAAATGTGTGCGAATGTTTAAGATTCACATCTAAAAACATTATTTTTTACATCGTACTGGATTCAGTCAACAATCAAAAGTCAATTAATTGCAAGGGTGTCTTGCAAGTACTGTGTTGTACCAGTCGTTCAGCGGCCTATGTAGCGGCCGCCAACGACTGGTTGGGGACTTCGCCCCCAAACCCCGAGAAGAGAACCCTCCGACCATCTTCATTTCCCAACTTTTAGACCTTCATACTTTCATTGCGGTAAACAACTGGTTTTACTATATAGGGTACAGCCGTCAGAGCGGCCTGTCGGCTTCTCAACGACTTCGCCGTAGTGATAACTTCTGAACATCAATTTTAGTTGCAACCTATGTCATGGTTTCTGCAGGAAGAACACCCGACGTCGATTGCGGCAAGTTAGAAAGAAACAGAAAAAATGAACGACATCCATGAATGATTTGATCAATATCGATTGGTGGTGATTCATACCTCAGAAACAAACTTCAGACTCGTGTTCAGCGAGCTCGACTACCCCCAGAGCTGAAGTTTCGAACTGTTTAAACGACATCCACAGAAAATCGATAATATCGATCGATATCGATTAGTCGACTTCAGATTCGTGTTCAGTGAGCTCGATCACCACCATGGCTCAAATTTCACGCCGCTTGAACGACATCCACAAAAAATCGATAATCTCGATCGATATCGATTGCCTCTCTGCTGTGAGCGCCTCCCGTCGATGATCATCTAAATGCTCAGGAACGGTTGCCGACGTGTTCGGCAGGTCTACGGCTCGCCATGCACGGTTGCCGACGTGTTCGGCACGTCTGCGGCATCGCCAGGCACGATGTCGATGTTCAACAATCGTCTCCAATACGCAGTGCCCCCATTCCAGTTGTGACGGACGGAAACACGCACGCGCACACACACACACGCTTATTCCTTTATATATAGAAGGATAGTAGGATAGGATGTTGTAGCTTGCCTGTTTCACTTGATTTAATGACACATTCTCATAGATTTGTATTCCCTGTGTGTTTTCGAGGTACTCCATGATGATGTAACCCTTGTTCGGATTGCTCTCAGTGAACTTCTTCATGTAGTAGATCTGAAAAAAATAAGCTACAGTATCTAGCTAGCTACATAGTGGTGACTGAGCTACCCTTAACAGCTTGTGGGGGATAAATTTCAAGAACGCTTCTAGGTTCCACCTTCTTCAACAGAAGTTATCCGGGCTGAGCACGGTCCGTACTTTTGCGAGCAAATGTTCCTGGTTCAGACCAGGGGAGAGCGCTGACTTGCCGCCGGTAAACTATTTACCGCATTTTTTAACGCGGAAATCTGCGATAAATTCCGGTAAATTCGATAAACCCATTATTTTTCAAATTTAAAACTCGCTTAAAAACAACTAGTTTTAAGCAGCGGTGATAAAAAAGGAAAAACATTTTCATCAAAACATTATCATGTTCAAAAAAAAAGAACCATATCATTCTCAATTTATCATATGTCATCCTAAGCCAAACAACGCTCTAAAAGCAATGAGCATCCTACCACAAACAAAACAAAAACTTCCAAGAACAACATTGGAGGTGGAGGTCACCTTAGAGATCAGAATGGGCGAAACTTCCGAAACAACAAAACGTTCTCAAATACATACAGGGTGGATCAAAAGTTCTTGGACACATGTAACTGACCGCCCATACGGCAGTTTTAAAGCAAGTTAGTTGAAATTCATAAAATTTATTACTATTGACCAGCACATATAAAGAGGCAGTTAAATTTCGAAATGACCTCTCTTAGCACGAATACACGCTTTCTTTCCCTTGCTGAACTCATCCACGGCGGCACGCAGGGCGTCTTCATCAATCTCCTCCCAGGCTTTCTTCAGGGCTCTTTGAAGTGATGCAGTGTCTTTGTGTGATGTTGCACAGGCCTTACCCTTCAATATGGACCGGACTGCGTAGTCCATAGATTGAGGTCCGAGCTGTGCGTGGGCCGCTCTTAGGCTGAGATCCAGAAAATTTTCGGTCCACCACTTCTGTACCTCTTTGGCGTTGTGAGCGGGCGCAGAATCCCGCTGATAAGTCCAGTCGCAATTTTTAAAAGGCACAGGTGTCCAGGGAAGACTCTCTTTCTTCAAGAATTCTTCTAGGTAGTTGTATAGTTAGTTTTTTTCTTCGACGTGCAGTTTCTCCACTACAGTGCGCACACTTTTTGCATCAGTTATCTTGAACGAAAGAACATCCAATGTCGCGAGCGCGATCGCTCCTCGGTCCGTGGCCGCCCGGGCGCGCCATCGATCGGCCTGGGAGCATGGGAAAGTTGGTGACGTGGCACCACCGATCGGCGCGCGCCGCCTCCTCTCGACATGCGCGTGGCCGCATTCGACGTCCCACGGTTCCGCGACGAGGTCTGCCGACTTCTCGCTCTGCTCCCTATTCCGGATGGCTACCACGGGGCCTCGTCCCTGCCGTATTCGCTGCTGACACTGCGGACGGGAGCGCCAGGAGAGGACCGCGGGTCTAGTGAGCATCATGCTCACCCCGCGGCTCCAGGAGATCTCACTACGACGGCCACGGAGAACGCCTGATACCATCGTCTCCTCTGCTGTGGATTGCTGGATATTTGCTGGTCGCGAAGTGCCAATAAACCTTATGGCCATACAGTGTGCGCGTGGAGGAACCGGGTGAGTCCCTTTGTATCAAGGGCATTGGCTGCGTCTATGCATATGTTGTGTATTATCGTGTGGGTTCCCCATGGGTTCGGGTTGTCCCCCTGGAGCGGAGTGGGAGCTGAGGAGCCGGGTGGCTCGAGGCCAAGGGAAGAGGCCAGCCGGCACTGCTAGAGATCGACCAATACGTCATGAGCAATACGTGCGATTCTGGCAATACATGGGGAGTCCCGTGGGGTTAGGTAAGATCTGGGAACCCTCCGCGGCCCTTGGAGCGACACGGAGCCGCAAAGGCAACGAGGGACGTCTCAGCCTGCGCGGCTACCGATCACAACATCCAGGCATGAACATTTAGTATATCAGAGGGTAGGATTAGGGCAACAATACCTCGTAAAAGTTTGGTTGAGCGAAGCGCATCGTCCTATATAATGAGCCTGAAAAAGAAGAGTCCAAGAACTTTTGACGCGCCCTGTACATTACCTGGATTTCAAACCAATCAACGGAATGTTAACTTTGAGAAAAAGAAGTGCTGCAAAGTTTTCAGGTGTAGGTGCCTTACGAAACGCATTTAAATTTGACCGCCGATCGAGAAGAGTCTTTCGGTTTCGATCGTTCCCGGAGAAGTACAAAAATACCTTGGAATCAGTGAATTCAAATGAGGAAATACAGATTTTGTGACAGGATTTGTCCAGCACTTCAACGGGTTAGCGCCTGTGTCCAATGGCTCCGAATAAAACTTCTCTTCTTTCTAAATATGTTCGACAAGAGGAGGCTTGGCAGGAAGGTCGACAGCTTGAACCTCAGCGCGAGGTATTATCGCAGAGGAGCACGTGTTTAACACTGGAGCGCACTATTTCTGCCCCGTAATGTGGTCGTAGATGTTTTAATAAGGTTGTGAACCACGAACGCTAATTGCAGGTTATCGGAAAAGATGGAAGCAACCACTTTTAAACTGAAATTGGTAGTACGTTTCTTTCTCCAAAATCCCTTAGGGACTGAATTGGTACCAGACTTGTCTGGGAAGGATAAAACACTGAATTAGGAAAGAGTAGGAATCGTTGAAAAATACAGCCATTAAAATGACAATAAAAAATAGCTGAAAGACAAAAAGCTGTAAGGACTACAACTAACCTTCGGAATTGTAATTTTCCACTGCAGAATTTTCATCATCATCGTGTAGGCGGCCACTTCGCCGTTGTGACACTGAAATTACAGCTGAAACTTTGGATTGAAACCAAAATGCATAATATCTATTAGGCTTGGTTGAATCGGCACATGTCGCGAATACAGGCAGCACATAGGAAGGAAGCACGCAAGCCAATCGCAACCAAACAGGGGTACAAAGAGCAGAACAGAGGACTTACGATATTACCATAGCAGCACATGTCGCGAATGTGGACAGCATAGCGAGGGGGGATTTGCATGCCATCCAATTACAACCAACCATGTCATCGAGTGAACACACATCAGGCATTCAGACTACTGATCCTACAAGCCTTCCCTGACCGGCGCACCCAGTCGACGCGACCCGATTGGTTGGCGAGTTTACACCACCCGTTGCTGCTCATGTTCGCGACATGGCGATTAGATAAAACTTATTGAAAAGCAAATAAAAACTCAAGAAAAAAGCGCTAACATAACTCTTTCGTCTGCAACGCTGTCACTGTTAAAAGAGCATTTTTTGACCAAATATCATTCTTACAGCATTTTGCAGAGTGATGAAGGACAAAGGACGGCATTATTTATTACCTTTGGGATACGCCATGCATTCTACCTTTGCGGGATGTCGTGGAGGCGATTTGAAAGCGTATTTGGCCATACAGTGATTTAAGGTGGCTACGAACTAGCTAGCGCTTTATCTTTCCCAGACAGGTCTAGTAGCAATTCATCGACCCCGGAGGGGTGGAAGGCTTGTTTGACCTGGGCGGGAAATCCGAACCAGAAACCTGGTACCGGGTGCACGCGACAGCCGGCACCTCCTCCGACTGCGCTACACGCCCCACAGATTGTTTGATCTAGGGAATATGTCAAACGATTTTCGCAAACTCACACGCTTCTGGAGTTCTTCGTAGTCGGACATCAAGTTCTTGTCCTCTTCGCCTTCTCTTTCCTCCTTCGTTGTCAGGTAGTCGTTGAACTTCTGCATGACTAGCTGGGTTAAGATCTGAAATTTATTTATTCTCACTGTCATTGAACAGTTTCATTTTTCTCTTTGGATAAAAATCTGACTAAAATGTTCGTCTACGACAGCTGAGTTCACGGCACGATCCCATAGGGTCCCATGAAGGAGGTAGAAAACATAATTCGGTAGACGTCATGTCGGGAAGGAGCACCACATTCCACAGCCAATCAGGCACGTTCCGTCCACACCCTCTCTCAATGGCACGCCCATTCGATGAGGCCTGATTGGCTGGCGCATTCCTACCTCTCATTGCGGTGCGCTTTCCCCGACATGTACCATAATTCCTTTCTGTGAAGGTAAGCCATGATTCACTTAAATTGTTGTTACAGAGATCTTTGTTAAGATCAATTTTGTCGTAAACTTTCATCAGATTAATTTATTTCTGAATTGTAGGGTAAACCTTGACTATGAATTTCTTCGGAAGCTCCTTGTCGACATTCACCCAGTCGGGCTCGATGAGCACAATTTTCGACATGTAGCCCTGAAAATAAACCCTTTTGAGCACAGAAGACGTGGTCACAATTCTGAAGAGCTCACACAACGCTCACCTTCATGTCTCCGATATCCTTCGCGGACTTCTCCGGCCCGAACGAAGCGGCCGTATCCAGCTCTCGCCTCATATCCGCCTCGACGTCGGCCCAGGTCACTGGAGTGCCGAAGAGTCCATCACCCACCGTATGAGGAGCCATTCTGAGAGCGTCAAACTTTCTGAAAGAGAGAACGCATAGGACAACAATGCGGGCTGAGCTTGATCGCTCCTGGAGTGCGCCATGCATACTCCATCTACACGAGCAGCAATATGTACCTTCATTAAAAAATTTTACAAAATTAGTTGAAGTCACCTGCAATCAAAGGATAAATGAAGGCGTTACTCAACGTTTAGAATGCGCCACGCATTTTACGGTGCATGTCGCGAAGGTGGGCAGCATTGGGAGGTGATGGCGCGCCAGCCAATCATAACCAAGCAGAGCATCAGCCGAACAGACGCCAGCCAATCTGTGGACCGGTCGTATAGGCCCTCCCTCAACCAATCATAACCAAGCAGAGCATAAGAAGAATAGACGCCAGCCAATCATAACCAAGCAGAGCATAGCCGTACAGACGCCAGCCAATCAGTATACCGGACCTACAGACCCTCCCTTAATTTTCTTCGAGGCGATCTGATTCGCTGGGGGCGCTCCCATCTCCCCGTGCTGCCCATATTCGCGACATGCACCCATTTCATTTCTGCTTGATGTCGCTAAGGCAATTTGAAAGCATATTTGGCCTGCACAATGACTTAAGGTAGCCATCCAATGGAAATTCAGTGATCTAACCTTCACATGCAAGCCTTGCATCAACTGAATGCTAGTCAATCAAATAAAGCAGGCAAGTTATGTATCAATTGGTCGATAACCAGTGGAATAAACGCCTACGAGTACTAGAACAGTACATCGCGCAATCTCGTTTTAAATAAAGGGCGCTCAAAATGTCCGAATTCTGAACCTTAAAATAAACTGAATACTTATTTTTGTAGCTGAGAAAACAAAAAAAAATCAACGCCAACTTAAACACTGCGTTCAGTTTTTGGGCAGAAAAACTATAAATTTTCAAAGAAAGTCATAGTTAATCGGAGAAATCAAAAAATTATCCGGAATATTTATAAGGAAGGCCTAGTTTGGGGTTTTCTAAATGCAGTCGTTTATAATTGGAAGGTCGAAAACGTGTTCAGTTTCCTTTAATAGCGTCCAGTTTGACTTGAAAATGGTATATGAAACGCTTCCACTAACTTTTCTCGTCATCCGTACTTTTAAGTAAATTTTAACGATTGCACTAAATTTAAACGAAAAATTCACTTTAAAAAATTTGATAATAAATTTGATCGACAAGAATTTAACGAACACTACTAACAGCTCAAGGCCAGTAGACGTGTTCTGGCTAATTAAAAGTCCACTTTAATTCTTTGCAGTCTAATTAATTAATTCATTCATTAATTAATTATTAACTATGCACGCTAAGAAGCGCTTACAAAGAGAGCAACCAACACCAGCCAACAAAACATTAAAAAAACAAATGCGCAATAAGGAAGGAAAAATCTAGTTAAAAAATTAAACATAAATTACAATCGGTAATTTTTAATTGTGATTCTAATTATTGTGGTCCAAATAATAAGCAGTTCCCTTTAAAAATGACCTGTTTGAGGTAAAAGATGTGTATGAAACGCTTTTACTATTTCTTCGGTTGAAAAATTAACGCGCTTTAACGAATTTTAACAATTTAACGAAAATTTACGATTTTTTGACTTGAACAGTTCGTTGAAGAATGTAATATAAAATTTTCTTGTTGAATACAAATATAAATATAAAGCATTCTTACAAGTTTATTCAGTTTTCAAATTCGAACGGTCAGAGCTAGATGCTATACTGGAATTTTTTCTTACATAATACCCAAATTTTGAAATAGTAACAGAGACTCATGCCAGGAGAAATTTCTGGTCGATTAAAAGAAATTCATTCTGAAAATGCTTCGGCTCCTTTGAAGTTCTGGAGAAAAAATAAGATTTTAGATTTTATAAAGGAAGCCTCGACATGGTCCTCTTCTCGGATTTAAAGGCTCGCAAAGCGTCTTCGGGTATCTTCAAGAATGTCTGCCAGGTTTTGAACTTTAACACCGTCCAAATCCTTGGGTTCCGCCTCGAAATAGCAAAATTCATTTTGCTCGAATTTTTTGCACACCCCTCAGTTTCGCTTCGAGCCGTCTACATCGAAGGATCCCAGGCCAGCCGATGTGTCCTCAATTGCGGCAGATCAAGTTCGTCGGGGACAAGAAGATCAACGACGAAGGTGGTGACGGAGATGAACGGAGGAAAATATGACTCGTGTAAGCGCATAGAAAGCTTGAACGTTTCTTTTGTAGTTCAGCACTCAACTACTGAGCACACCATTTCTCTTCTTCAGGTAGAGTCAGTCAAAAACGAAGAGGAAAGATCGGCGTCGGTACATTCCTATTCGGAATGCGCCACGCATTCTATCTTTGCAAGATATCATGAGACAATCCCAATGCGTATTTGACCAATATAATGTGACCTTCAGTGGTCAGCCGATGAATATGTCCGTGTTTTATCCTCCCTTCTGTAAATAAAATAAGCCCGTGCTGGCTGAGTGCATGGCGCAATCTCTTCAAATCTGCGAAAATTCAAACATGGCGTTCAAATTTTGGGACAATCCAATTACAGATTATTCAAATAAAGTCAGAGTTAATCAGTCAAATTGAAAACGTATCTTTACCATTATCGGAGGTAGTAGTTGGCTTTTTTAAACTTTGCAAGTTTTATTTGGAAGCTGTTCGGTTGACTATTTTTTAAAATTGTCCATCGTGACGAGAAGAACCCATGTGAAAAAATGCTACAGATTTTTTAAAGTTGAAAACAATAAGTCGCAGCTATCAGTGAAGGTTTTAACGTATTTTAACTATTTAACAGATATTTAATATTTTTTGGTAATTCTGTTCGTTCAAAAATTCAATTAAAAATTTTCTTATGTAGTACAAATATAAATACATCATAAAATTAGATGGAAGAATATGGAAGCCATCTGAATGCGAATTTGCTCTATACAGTGAGTTGTTGTGGTGACCAACCGGTAGACAAGTATGCTACCTACTCACCGACGCCGGAGTGATGGAAGGCTCGGTTGGCCTGGAAGGGACCCGAACCAAGAACCTGTCGACTCGTGTGCAGACGACAGCCAGCGTCTCCTTCGACTGTGCTATCACGACGCGTCTTCTGTTAGCGAGGAAAATCTCGGATGTTTTACTGGATGGCCGAAATATTCTTGCTGCCCTGCTTGACAGTGGTTTATGGGTGAAGGTATGGCGCAGCTGGAGGAGGCGCGGGACTGGCTACCGGAACGGTCACCATTGAATCGTCAAAAGCCAATACACTGGTTCCTTAGCTTAAGAGAGCATCGATTTGTCAATAGGCAACCAAGAAATTTGTTGGAAAAGAAAAGTGCACGGCGTACACCAGACTGTGAAACAGTGGCCGCTCTACGGTTTCATATACCCCTAATGGACTTTTCTGAGTCCAGTAAGCCCGTTCTCTAGCTGAACATCACCTCCTAGCTGTTAAGGGTTGAGCCATGCGTTTACAGTGACCTTCCAAATTCAAATTTAGAAGAGATTTGTAGAAAAAATTGATAACAAGAATTGAAAATTCTGGAGGCGGCGCTAGGCAGATTCTTAAAAATGCCTCAATCAAACTGAGAATTATGAACAAACGATAGAAGAATAGTCTTGATGGCGCCGACTAAATACGAGCCGAGCAGCGCGCCTCCGATAGGCGGGGCCGGTTGCGTAATGTTGCGCGACACGTTATCGGCGCCACGACCGACCGATTTCGTGAACGGCGACCGTCGGCGGCCACATTTGCCCAAACGCTTACTCACCCGCAGGCCGCAGAGTTCTGCAGATGCGCGTAGATCACGAAATCGCGCATAAGTCGAAGGCAGGGCGCGTCCTGGAGGGTAGATCAGCCGACTTCTATTTTTACTTTCATCTATTTGTAAGACTTTTTAGTTTATTTTATTATTTTTGTATAGATTTTAAATGAATTTAATCAAGGTAAATTTAATTTCATCAGGTCTTGTTTTTTTAGTTTTGTTTTTTATAATTATTTGAATTATAGTTAATTCCAGCCGCGTGTAGCGCAGTCGGAGGAGGCGCCGGCTCTCGCATGCACCCGATACCAGGTTCCTGGTTCAAGTTTTCTGCCCAGACCAACAAAGCCCTCCATTCCTTCGGGGTCGGAGGATTGCTTACAGACTTCTGTGGGAAGGATAAAGCGTTGAACTGCTCATCGGCTGACCACCGCAACCCTCTGTAACAATTATTTGTAGGACTGTTTAATTCCAACGTATTATTTTTATTTTTATTTAACTTAATATAGCCTACTTTAATATAATAATTTAATTTATTTTTAGTTTTACATTTTAAAATTTTTATTTTTTATTTTTTTAAATTTTAATTATAATTCTGTTTTATTTTATAACTTAGTTTTATATTTTCAGAACTATTTTAACTATATAATTAACAACCTCGATTACCCCCAAGGCTGAAGTGTCTGGCCGTTTAATCGTCATCCACAGAAACTCGATAAATTGATCAATATCGATTGATGACGATTTCAGATTCGTGTTCACCGACCTCGACTACCTGGAGCTGAAACACACACAACACACAACACACACAACACACACACACACACACATACGCATTCAAATTGCCTCTGCAATGTATCGCAGAAGTAAAGTGCGTGGCGCATCCCAACGTAGCGGTTGATTAACCCCATCATTTACCCTTTACATAAGGTTTAACTTATCAACGGCAGTCAGCCTCACTGTTGGCTGGGGTATCTGTTGTCCCAAAAACATCACGCAACTTTTCCACGGGATTCCCACCCTAAACGGGAAATTCTGCTCAGAAATCAATAGCAACGATCGATATCGATTATACGTTGGACACTGTCTGCATTTTGTGACACCTATTTATCTATACATTTTGATTTTGATTTCATAATTTCCACCGTAGCAGTGTGTTCCGAAAAACTTGACAAAATCTATCCATAGTGGTTGGGCAAAATTCAATAGAATCGATCAATAATTTTCGGCTGGTCAATATAGTCTAGTTGTAAAACCCATTCATCTGCAAACGCGTGCACGTGATCCCCATGGTAAACGTCTAACCCTGAACAAAAAATAATAAAGTGGATCGATGTGGACACGTCATTCGATTTTGATCATCGACAGATTTTATTGATTTTTGTCGCTACCGATCAAACGATTGACGTCGACAATAATCAATAAAATCGATCGATACTTCACGCCTGTGTGAAGGCTACCTGTAGTCTGCTAAACTCCCTAGCTTGAAACCTGTGATCCCTAGCTTGAAAAGTTAACCCTGGCGGACGATTAATAATGTAGAAAAAGGCTTAGGAGAGCCTCCGTGTATTGTGCCGTGTTTTTTCATCTTATATTTATTTAAACTTTACTTCATTCCTATTTCTTATTTTTTTATTCATTTTTTCAATACAACGCGAACACGCCGATCAGCAGCAATGCACAGTAGTTATAAAAACTCGTTGCAAACAGAACAATTTTCAAAGGCTTTGTTGGATTATAGTTGCGCCATGCACATAGAATTGTCGTATTATCAAAAGAATGGCTCACATTTCAGAGTGGTTGGAAGCGCAGCCTTGTGTGCGCACATCGAATCGCCTCATGGTTTTTTGAGGGGATTGTCAGTCCAGGCGATTCCCATTTGGCAAACCGGTTTGCTGAAAGTCGCAGTCAATTAAAACCCACCAACCAGATCACTTGTTCTGAAAAGCAATGCACTTCGCAGAAATCGCAAAAATCCCGGAAATCGCCGGGAAGAGTACAAAACTTTGTAAAAGCTTCCGCTCATGAAACCGCTGCCAAGAATGGGTATGCTTTCTTCGGCTATCGACGAAATCGCACTAGCAACTGTTCTTATAATTCCTCCTATGATGAAATCCCGTTCGCCTCACTTTCATCTCAGACAGCGTCAACAGTTTTCTGAAAAACTGCGTTAGAATTGAAAACCGACGTCGGTTTTCAAACCTGTGAAAATAAATTGCGTTTTTGACGTGTGTAGCAAAGCTACCATAATCAGTAAGATAAGCAGCTAGAAATGTTGATCATTTGCTTTGATTCTCACGCTTAGCTCGAGATATTTTGAGAAGCATTCAGGCATATGTTTACATTCCACCATGAGAACGCCTTCGACGCTGCATATATAAGCCGAGCGAATCCGCGATCGTGGCTCTCTGGATCTTCGAGCTCTGGGGCCGGATTCATCAATGACTTACTCTTGGGTATAAGGGATAGAGGTACCCACGATGAAGCCTGCGTCTCTGACCCTTGCATTATCTCTATTTGACTCTTATCTTATCTCTACCCCTGTACCCCGCAATTGTTCATGAATCCGGCCCCTGGACCTTCAGCCTTCGGCCCTTCAGCTCTCCGGCTCTGGTGGTTCTGGTCAGCTCTGGTCGACTCCGATGACTCTCGTCTGCTACTCAACCCCACACTACGACGACTCGCGGCTTTTTGTGCAATAACACTGTCATTTAAGGAGCATTGTGATTTGATAGCAAAGAGAGGGGATAGGATTGTGCATAGCATATTTAAGTCGTTAAAAACAAATTCAGTCATCCACGTGCTGCTAGCCTACAAAGCATATGTCAGACCTGTGCTTGAATATGGTACCACTGTTTTTAGTCCTAAATACAAGCGTGAAATCGTTAAGCTAGAGTCCGTGCAAAACAGTTTCACAAGAAAGCTCTGGATAAGAGTACACGGTTCTGATTATGCCACCATTCCACCTGCCACTGTAAGGAACAAGATCTTCAATTTGCAGTCTCTTGCTTGTCGTAGGAAGCGATACGATTTAATTGCAATTTACAAGTTGATGAATGGCATATGGGGCCTTCGCCTCCGCGATTTCTATTCTGTATCACCTTCTAGCACTAGAGGTGGTCAAAGTAAGATACAAATACCAAGAGCTAGAACTAATGATAGATGGACATTTTTTACACGTTGGGCTGGCTCTGAGTTCCTAAGGTTTCTAAGAAAATCGTTGTGCCAAATTCACTGAGGCAGTACAAAAGGCTTATTGACCGGTATCTCCAAGAAGCTTCTTAATGGCTTACCGAGTTGTTCGTGTTTGTACTAGTTATCACCATCTGTGTTTTCCTATTCAGTAATATGGTCGTTTTTGTTTGTTTGTTTGTCTGTTTTTGTTTTAACCCTGCGTGATTGTTCACGTAAAAAATAAATAAATAAATAAATAAATAAATAAATAACCAATAGTCAATAGCCAATAGAAGTTAGTGACGGTTTGCAATATTAAACTTGTGTGTATCACCGGTGTCAGTGGATTCTTCAGCTGAAGGAACCAATACCGCGTTGCAACTCAACAAGGCGAGCTAGCTGGAGATTCATTAAAACGTGCAACTTCAAGCATTCATCACTCAACTAAAGCAGGACTCTATTAAACAAAGCAAACACCATGAGAATCTCCTAATTTCTTTCAATGTTCTACGCCATCAAAAGTACGCTTGCCGCACGAAGTCGAACTTCAAGACGTAATTAGTTGGTGGAAGGCAGTTTACATATTGGTCTGATTCTTGAACACACTGCCCTTGGTGATGTGTGCAAGATGCCAGAACATATGGTAATCCATTAGCAAGTGGTCAAGTGAGAACGCCGAAAGAAGCATTGTTTCACAAGGTCGTTCAACTTCTGAAGCGTTTTTCATGAAAGTGGAAACCTGTCGTTATCATAAAGAAGGACCGCACTTTTCTGTACACCACTGCTGGGTGTGTGCGTGTATGGTTCTGATTCATCGTGTTAATCTGGCAGCAGAAGGCATCCGCATTAATTGATTCCTCACCAGGGGCCGAATTCATCAAAGTTACTGCAGTAACTATAACGGAGAATTGTAGGCGAAAGCTCAGATAACGCGGTCTGTCAAGCGATATGGTGAGCGATAAGCCGCGTTATCTGAGCTTTTAGCTTACAATTCTCCGTTAAAGTTACTGCAGTAATTTTGATGAATCCGGCCCCAGGTTTCATGAGCTCATGCTGGAAAACTAGTAGAACTCCAACAAGCGGTGATCATGATGGTTTCCTCATGGAAATTTTGCTGGCGAATTTTTTTTTGGGGGGATTCATGTTTGTCCAACCACTGCACAGATCCTCCCTCTTGTTGTACAAGATCCATTTCTTATTGCAGGTCACGATTCGATTGAGGAATGGTTAGTTCTTGTTATGTAAGAGCATCGCCGATGATGCTCATTGCGCCTTAACATCTGTTGCGCCTCCTATTCGTGGGGTACCCTCTGATCCATCTTCTTCAACTTTCAAGTTTTTTTTTTCAAGTGCTTGGTGGCAGCCGTACATGGCACTTGAATGTCTTCCTCAAATCAAGGCGAAGAGGTGCATTTAAGATATTCTGCGCATTAAAACGGTTTATTAGCAATGGCGGTCCAGATTTGCTAGTTGACCTCTCCACTCTTGATTCTCATATTCCGATCGTGGTAGTAGAACATGTCATCAAGTAAGCCTTCCGTCTTCTCCATGATCGTCTCCATATGCTGAAACATTTAAGCGTGTCATCTGGATATTTGTGCCCACTCGCACAGGCGTTCTATTGTGCTGACCTTCTTCTGCTTCTCCTCGTCAGAATTTTTGAAGATCACTTCAAAAAGCGGCCCAATCATCGGCACGATCATGAATGCGCCCATTGGAAAGAAGCTTCTATACGCTTCTTTCAACTGAAATTGATGACATCTTTTTCGAGAAGCGCTCCTTATTGTTATTTAAATGAGTTTTACCTGTTCGAGAGTGTACGGCATTTTTCTGTCGCCAACTTCTTCCTTCATATATCCATAGAAATCCTCGACAAGTTCCTCCCAGTGGGCTCGACGATCCTTTGCACTCAGACATGCACAGAACAGTCGAACGAGATCTGTTGCTGAACAACCGAAATGACATATCTGAAAAGTTACAAGCTACGCTACAAGCTTGGAAACTTAACTAAAGGGATTGCATCCTATCTATTTACTATTAGCGCTAGCACTGTTGTGTAACATTGCCTCAAAGAATGCTGGGTCTAATGTTGGTTAATGGTTAGCTATTCCTCACTTGATGAACACTGCAAGTTCGTGCTTATGTTCTAACATACGGTAACTGTATTACGTCTCTATTATACGGTGGAATACTGTAAGAGGTAAGGAATAAGGGGAAGAGGGCGCACTTCCGGTCTGGGCGACGTAGATGTGACAGAGATAGTAGGGCTTGACTATCAGTATGCGCCCGGCAACGGTGCAGATTGGTTATAACCCGAAGGAAGTAATAATAATTTGTAAACTTGACATTTGAATTTTGATTTTTTTCGTCTGCGTTTATTCTATGTCGCCTCGTTCCCACTCCCACTGCAATCTCGAAAATACTCATCCACAGTATATCTCGCTCTTGTGTTTCTTATAGCTCGTTGTAATCTATCATAGCGTCTCGTGGCACCATTTCCGAACATCGCACATGTAGCGCCGCGATCGAGATTTGACTTAGCCATTTTTGGTTCTCGTATTTGTTCTGCCTTATTTTACCTGCTCCTCTTACCCAGTCTGTGAAGTTAAAGTCTGTCGCTGGCATTGGATAACAGGGCGCATGTCACACCCGCGCGATCGCTCCTCAGTCCTGTGATTGGCCGGCGCGCTGTTTCCCACGGTGGCTTGCCGATGAGGCGCTTCTACCTTCCCGAGGCATGGGAAAATAGCTGACGTCAGCAGTCAATCGCCGCAAGCTCACCCTTTCCCACTCGGCCAGCCGACTTCGATCGTCCCTGCGCTCCGGCGGCGAAGTTAGCCGCTCGTCTATACTCCCATCTTGTCATCGTGAGGCCCGGATCTGCAATACGTATTCACCGTTCACTATTGGGTAGTGACACAGGGGGCCGTGGTGTCTAGTGAGCTCTGCGCTCACTCCCACAGCCTCAGGGATATTCCCTTAAATGAGACCGAGAAGGGCCCTGATCCTATCTTGACCCTATTCCCTGTTCTGTCCAAAGTATGATATTCGGTGCTAAATATAATGCGTACTGCAATAAATCTCATGGATTTGCCGTGTGTCCAGCCGGAGGGGATTGAGTGAGTCCCTCAGATATCTTCACTGCGCGGACGGCAAGTCAGCCTGTGTATATTGTTTGGGTGTTGATTGGGTATATCTCCGTTAGCTTGTTTGGGTATACTGGTACCTTGTATGGGTATTCTGGGGCTT
Source organism: Heligmosomoides polygyrus bakeri (assembly GCA_947359475.1). Classification (NCBI taxonomy): domain Eukaryota; kingdom Metazoa; phylum Nematoda; class Chromadorea; order Rhabditida; family Heligmosomidae; genus Heligmosomoides; species Heligmosomoides polygyrus. The sequence goes on along the minus strand of OX375868.1, from coordinate 100,500,388 downwards.
CCTTCTGCGGACGCTTGGGGAGGCGCGGAGTTCGGTGGCAGGAGGCTAAGGAGGGGTCAGTTCGAACAGCTGGAATTCCATCAATTCATCGGGCAGGCAATACGATTCAAGGACAGGGCTAGGCAATAGGGCTTTCCTTCCTCCTTGGTTGGGTTCCATCTGGGTGACCCTCGCTGCCCATGGAGTGGTTAGGGGCTCTAATGGCAGCGAGCGCCTCTGCCTGTAGGTCACCGATCGCAACAGCGCAGATATATAAATATTCCACTCGAAACTGCTCGAAACTGCTGAATAAACAACAAAGTGTATAACATACCTTGTCTAAAAATTTCTTGATCTATGAGCCTTTCGCATCGTATATTCGGAGACTATTCGGGAAAACGTCGGCGGTTCGCTTTAGGAAGTCACTGCCGATTACATCCCAGGCCTTGACGTGTGCAGCTTTTAAAGAGGAGTGTGGGGTGACCAGCTTTCTGCAGCGTCCAAGTCGACTGGGTTGTTTTGACACCACTCTCGGAAACCCTAGCTTTGTGAGAATGTCGCTTTTTTCTCTGACGTAAGAATTGAACCAAGGCACAAAATGGTTCAGGACATTGTCCAAATAAGATTGATGGTTATTCTTAATCTACGAAAATCAGTGGTGCCCTTCTGTCCCTCGTTATGAATGCGCAAAACATGACGTTGCCTGAGCGAGACTTACCGCTACAAAGAGGAGCACTCTCGTTGGTAGTTCTTAGACCAGATTCTGCCGTTTTTTTTTACTGTAGGCTCTCTTTACGGTGAAAGTTCCTTATCTTAGACGCATCTCTCAATCCTTGTTCGCTTATTTTTTCTGAAGAGGGGTGAAATTTCTGAGGTCTACAGCTCCTTTTCTTAAGTCTTCCTTGAACTTTTCCGCATGGTCCAGCAACTCGTTATTGGAGCACTTTCCACCTTTCTCATTGAATTTCTTATACTACTGATCTCCACATTTTAATCCTTAGTCACAGCAAGCGATTGGCCAGTTTTTCGACGGTCTACATAGAATCCTGTTTAAGGAATAGGGCCTCGATTCTTCAAACTACTAGAGCGTACTCTGTCAGCAAGTTCCCAATGCTTTTCATAGGGTGTCCTGTTTGGTTAAGCTAAATGATCGCGGATAAGGAGCAATCAGTGCTATGAAACAGACTTCTTCTTCTTCTTCTTCTTCTTCTTCTTCAGTGTCTGTCCCGCTTCGTAGCGGGTCTGCTATTCTGGTGTTATAACGTCACTTTTTCCGATCCAGCGCTAGATCAGGGTGGACACCAGCCGCTTTCAAGTCCGTATGTAACGTATCAGCCCAGCGCTGCTTCGGGCGCCCTCTAGGCCGCTTTCCAATTACCTCGAAGTTAAGGCCTATCTTGCGGACGCTGTCTTCTTCTCCACGCAGAACGTGGCCGTACCATCGTAAGCGAGCTTCGCGCATCTTGTCCGCTATCGGCGCGACACCGAACTTCTGCCGAATGGCGTCGTTTCGGATGCGGTCAATGCGGGTGACTCCAGCCGTCCAGCGCAGCATCTTCGTCTCCATGACGCTGAGGCGACTTTCCGTCTCCTTTGTCGCAGGCCAACACTCAGCGCCGTACATCGCTACTGGCCGGATGACTGCTCTGTAGATCTTCGACTTCAAGCGCTCCGCTATCTTCCCATCGCAGAGCAGCCCAGTCAACGAGCGCCACTTTGACCAAGCTGCACTCACGCGTGAATTCACTTCGACCATCAGTTTGCCGTCAGACGCGACTGCTGATCCCAGGTACTTAAAGACCGCAGTGCGTGGAAGCTCGATGCCGTTAACCTTGATGGAGCTGGACTCGGTAACGTCCGTCGTTAAATACTCGGTCTTCTTCACGTTCAATCTGAGTCCAAACCGCTCCAAGCGATCACACCAAGCTTGCACCTGCCGCTCGAGATCATCTTTATATTCGCAAGCGAGCATCACGTCATCGGCATAAAGCAACGTCCAAGGGACGGGTTTCTGAAGATCTCGTGTGATGGCATCCATGACAACAACAAAGAGGAGTGGGGAAAGCGCAGAACCCTGATGTACCCCGACAGAGATGGGAAACTCCATCGAGGTTCCAGCTGCAGCTTGAACTCGACTCTTTGGACAAGAGTAGAGAATTCGCAGTCACTCTATGAGCTCTTCGGGAACTTCATGATGTCGCAAGGCGTACCATATCACTTCACGCGGTACGCGGTCAAAGGCCTTCTCCAAGTCGAGGAAGGCGATATGCACTGCCTTCTGTTTCTCGCGATGCTTCTCTATCAGGAGGCGAGTGGCGTGTATGGCATTAACGGTGCGACAGCCAGCCACGAAGTCGCACTGATTGCTGGACAGCTGGCCCACATTCAGCGTTGCCACGCGGGCCCTGCTTACGTTACGGGACTTTCGGACTAGCTCAGTCGCCGCCCCCCGATGCCGTCCTTGCATCAGGGACCCTCGCATACTTCTCACACTTGCCGGGCTCTGCGAGTGCGCGTCGGCTCCCGCGGACGCCGTAGCACTATCTCGAAACACTTGAGCTGTCATACACCATGTGATGTGACATGGGTCTTCGTAGGCCGGCCTGTCACAAGGGCCTGTCGCCTGCAATCGAGTGTCCATGTTCGGCTTAACTCGCAGAGCGAGTAGTTTCCAGTGACACCACGTGGAGGAACGGACATCGCCGCCAGACATTAAGGGAAATTACAAATTGCAGCTCATATTTTTTAAACGAAAAATACCGGATGATGGCTGACGGACAATTTCTTAAAAATATGCTCAAAGTGATTTTCATTTTTTTCAATCTAATTCAGCAACTACCTGATAGTCGATGATTGCTGCCAGGTTTAACTTGTCTCCATCCGGCCTCCAGAGTATGTTCATTGACCACAAATCTCCATGACATAGGACGGGGTCCATTCCTGTTAAGAATTTGTTTCACTTGTTACTGCTCGATATTCTGCAAATCTCTCAGCTATGTAAACCTACCGAGAACATCAGCTAAGCTGTCGGCCCAGTTGAGGTCAACCATATCCGGAATTCTGTCCTTCAAGTCATCAGCCCTCTCAGCTAGTTTCCCGCCCTCCATTAAGCGGAACATGTTCGTCATGTCATCAAGCACCTATAGTAATTGCTGTCGTCCAGTGAGACACTTTGGCTAGTCTCTTGGCAGATATGGTGCGTTATTATATGTTTTATTCTTTTGGTACTTTAACAAAATAATAAAATATATAAAAGCGCACCATATCTGATCTGATTCTTTTCTACACTGCGCACTTTTACTGCTATTTTCGATCACCATCAATACACTCTATGTGGCCAAAACTCCAAAAATGCTTTATATGTTACTTCTGGAAAGGTCGTTTTTGCTACGAAGAGAAGCTATTAGGTTGGAAAAAAAGTCTCTTCACAATTCGAAATTTTTTTTTACCCTTCCCCTTGTAAACGCACTACCCAATGTTGATAGCTGATTTCGTAATCCTATCACACTTGTCTACCGTTCGCACGCGGACACAGGTTAAGACTCTTCTTGTAATTCGTTATCCACCCAATCTTCCGAACTCAATGCCAGATCTACTTCATGGCCATTTTCAGCACGGCATTCTTCATGAATTCATTAAGGAATCCACAGCACGTCAGGCAGCAGACCAAATTGACCATATATATGGCTTGGGATCTACTACTCATCGCGCCTGTTATGAGTGGTTCGGAAAGTATTTAAAGGGAGATTATTCACTGAGGGCAAAGCATGGTCAGGAAGGCCAACTGGATTGGACGACAGTGAACTACACCATCTTCTTCGTACCGATAGTTGGCAGACGACACGTCAGCTGGCAGAGAAGCTCGAAGTGTCTCATAGGATAGTAGGAATCCATTTGAAGAATCTTGGCTTTCATGGAAATTTGGAGCTTGGATTCCACATGTCCTGTCAGACACTCAGAAAGGTCGACGGCTCTCCATCGCTGCTTCTCTTCTGCCCAGATAAGGAAGAAAATCGTTTCTTCCGCGGATTGTGACAGGCGAAGTGTCCTGGGTTCTGTGTGCCAACTTTCGAGGAAAAGGCAATGGGTACAAAAGGGAAAGAGCCCTAAGTCTGATCTCAAGTCCAATATTCACGAAAGGAAGATTCTCTTGAGTGTTTGGTGGGATATCAGAGAAGTGATTTATCGGCAAACTCTCAGAAGTGGAGTGACACTTACTGCTGTCACATACTGCGGCCAACTCCACAAAGTCGTCGCAACTCTCTAAGAAAACAAGCCGGAGAAGTCGAAGGTGATGATCCTGCATGACGATGCAAAACCACATGTTGCAAGACTCACAAGAGAAACAATAAAGGAGATGGGCTGGGAGGTAATGCCACATCCACCGTATAGCCCTAACCTTGTTCGTGCCGACTACCATCTCTTCCATGCTCTCAAGCAAGAAATTGGAGAGAAATATTTTGGAACGGATGAAGACATCAAAAATTGGATTCAGCAATGGTTCGACTCCAGAACTGCAGTCTTTTAAGCGAGAGGAATTGGAAAATTACCCAGTCTTTGGAGAAGTGAAGTGGAACAAAATAGAGTTTATCTCAGTTGATTTGACTTTGTAGTTGTGAAGTAATAAATCTTTGAAAAAAATGAAAAGACTTTTTTCCAACCTAATACAATGAAGGATTCAACATCCATAAGGGACGAACCTAAAACGAAGAAGCCAACCACATATGTGGTAGAATCCTCATCAGTGAAACCAGAAAAAAATCAGAGCCACGAAGAAAAACGGGGGAAATTTTCACTTCTATTCAAGTCTGAACTATTAGGTTGGCAACTGAATTCGTGGACTCTCAAGCATCTTCAACAAAAGTGTTTATTAACAAATAACTAATAGAAATCTTTAGTCAAAGTAGGATCCGATGGAACGCAGAACAGCATCCCATTTATCAGGTAGCTGTCTATCCCACGGCTGCAGAATTCTTGGGATTTTGAGGCGAAAGTCCTTGAAGGTGTATTCTGATCTGGTTCACATTGGTAAATCGTCTTCCATCCAAGGAGTGCTGCGGCGAACGGAAAAGGTAGTGGTCACTTGGCGCACAATCTGTGCTGTCAGGTGGATGAGTTAGACGCTCCCAGCCAAGCTCTTCGATTTTTTGAAGAGTTCGCTTCGCGACGGGTGGTCTGGCGTTATCCTGCTGAAGCATAATGCCACTCCTGAAGAGCTGTCGGCACCGTTGCTGGCGGAGTTCAGCCTGCACGCGGTCAAGTTGAGAAGAGTAGACTTCGGCACCAATGCTGGAACCATTCTTGATGAGTTCCCAGAAAATAACGCGTCCCCGACACCACAAAACGGAGAGCATCACCTTCTTCTGGGGGGGGGGGTCAGGCTAGGTGTTGGCAGCGGCTTCTGTTTTGCTCTAAGCCAGTGGTTAGAACGCTGACGATTATCCAAGGGAATCCACTTTTCAGCACATATTACCGGTCGGTGGAGAAATGGTTTCTGCTTGAAACGATCCATCTGCGATAGGGTCAAGTCGTGATGCACCCATTTACCGAGCTTTACAGAAAAACCAACGCTGTGCAGAATCTTTTCAATAGAGGTATGTGAGCAGCTAAAGTAGAGTGTCAAACTGCGCGCTGTTCTCGAATTTCCGCTCGGATTTCTCTGAGCTGAGAGCTCGAATTTCCTTCGATGATGCTAATTACAGTTCGACGATCAAGAATGATTGGTCGTCAGGTGCGTAACTTGTCTTCAGTTTCAACGTTGCTCTCATGGAACCTCTTTAACCATTTGGACACTGTAAGTCGTTGGTCAATTTCATCTTCTATAGTTGCACATATGTTCTACCGGACTACAGTCGCAGAGTGCCGAGCTGGTTCTTATGAACAGGGCATTCGCAAATAGCGGCTCTGTGTCCTTTCATTTCGGACTGAAAAACTTCCCACTAAATCGGAATGTCAAGACAACCAAGGTGGTTTCGAGAAGTACAGACGAATTGGTTCCAAACGGTGGAACTGCAAAAGAATTGGTCACTAATAATCTCTGCTAGAAAAAGTGACTACGAATGAGTCCACGAATTTAGTTGCCAACCTAATATTGTGGTGTCCCAAATATTTTGAGAATTTTACATGCATTCAAACAAAAAACATAACTTTTCACGGTTTTTGCATTATAACATACTACTACGCTTACTCTTTAGCGGCAACAATAAGATTCATCCCAGTTTTATGGTTGACTGACAAACCTCCTTCCTAAACATTGATCCAAAAATGCTTTCGAACGGCCTTTGGACGAACTTCTTGCGGTCCTCCTGTGGTACGTCGAGTGAATACGCTTCAATAACGGCTTTATGCCGCAGAATCTAAACAAAGGTTGTTTAATGTAACCCTTAGCATTCTTTTACTAACACTCAAACTATTAGAGGGGGGGGGGAACGAAAGTAATGAGACAAATTGAAAAAATTCTTTATCTCTTTATAACTCAATTACAACTCAACGATGCTGAGGAATGTATTTGCCATTAAGGTCAGTGACCTTGCTAACGTCGATCAACCAACTTCCTGATCCCATCCTTCCAAAACTGCCTAGGCCTGGTGCTGATCCACTGCTCATTATGGCTGTCGAGGTCTGCTTGGGTCCTTGTGTCCCTTCCGACCAGGAAGTCCTGTAGGCGCTAGAAGTAGTGGTAGTCGCATGGAAAGATGTCCGGCAAATACGGTGGGTGAGGCATGTGAACGTAGCCCAGCTGGCCAAGCTTATCCGTGGTTACTTGTTCCCGATGGGGTGTGGTGTTGTCGAAGAAGAGGACCTTCTTGAAGCGCTGCGACTGAATAAGTTCGAGTCGCAGGTCCACCTCTTCTATTTCATTTACCATGACCTTGGAGTCCATCTCGTGCTTTTGGTAAACAGCTTCCAGTATACCGGTCCATGGGCGCAGATCCAAAAGCTCCAAAGGTGCTTCTCGCCGTGAGCATCTCGCCGAACGAAGGTCAGTAACAGGTCACCAGGCCTCACCCAGACTCGCTGCTTGGCAGGGTTAAGGTAGAAGACGTACTTCTCATCTTGCGTGACTATTGAGCCCAGGCTGCTCGGGGTTGGGAATTGGGGGAGATTTGCGCGACACAGGTCGACTCGTCAGACTGGGGTTTCGGCATGAGACAGGCTGGGGTTTTTGGCATGCTTCTGGAAAGGGCGGATTTGGTAACTTCCCAGGTGGCCTTCAGTAAGTAGCATACAAACATACAAATTCGATAAACACGAAACCAGACTCCAGCCATGGGATATATGGACACGCCATGGAGAGTCTCATTAGTTCCCCCCCCCTAGTATATTGCAAGATTTTTAAAAAGCTGAGATGGTATACATGATGAAGACGTTGATAACTCAGCAGCGTTAGGTTTTCCCATTTCAAGGTTTTCTATTGCTACAAATGGGGAATCTGCTAGGTCTTATTACTGCAATGTTTTGAAGCCAAGCAAAATAATTCAAATTTCCTTGGCGGTATGCATTTATGCATTAATGTAAAGCAAAGTTTTAGAACGAATTTTGAATTTAAAGCAAATGGAACTGCCATGCTTTGAAAATTGAACATTGATCTTTTTGAGCTATCCTTGTAGTTGAACAACGACGTACCTCAAGAAGAGAAAACATATTTGAAATTTTTATCCTGGCCATCGTGGGCCCGCGGTTCTCCAACACGACTCCACTGCTTACGAGGTAACAGCACCAGAAGAGGGCCATCTGGTCTAGTGAGCTGTGCGCTCACCCCAGGTTTTCAATAACACAATAGATATCTGTTAATGGATTAGCACAGCTTTGTTAATATATTTCTTGTAGAACACGTCGCGTCGTTCAGACTATCCTCAGAGATATTCCGTTCAATACGACTGAGCATCCCTGGCTCTATTCACTGTTCTGTCCGGAGTATGGTATTCGCTGCTTATCATGTACCGCAATAATCTTGTGAAGTTTCCGTGTGTCCAGCCGGAGGAATTCGACGAGTCCCTCACATATTTTCAGGTTACTGCGCTGACGGCAAGCGGGCCGCCGCGCATGTTACACCGTGGCGTCCTGTGTTCATTGTGTAGGTTTTGATTTTGTATATGTCCCTTATCTAGTGTGGGTACTCTAGGGCTTCCTTCTGCGGACGCTTGGAGAGACGCGGAGTTGAGTTGCAGGAGGCGAAGGAGGGATAGTTCGAACAGTTGGAGTTCCATCAATACATCGCGAAGGCAATACGATTTAAGAACAGGGCTAGTCAATAGGGCTCCCCTTCCTCCTGGGTTGGGTTCCATCTGGGTGATCCTCGCGTGCTCATGGAGTGGTTAGGAGCTCTAATGGCAGGGATCGCCTCTGCCTGTGAGGCCAGTGATCGCAACATATCCCAGTATTTTTAGTGGATAATTGTGAAACAAGGTAATTGTGTCACAAACATCTCAAGAAGACCAAGGTAGCCTACAAGGAAAATGTGGTAACGGTATGCCAGAACGGTAATAGCGAGTACTATGGGAAGATTCCCCACCTTCCAAATAGTAAGAAAACACGTTTCATTTTTGCCGAATCCTCAAGACAAATGAGTAGGAGGCTCTGAAAGTTCTCCATAATTTACGACGGCTAACAATCCGCTCATCAGTCAAGGGCGCGGCTCTGGAAGCGTGGGTTAGGTGATGCAGTGGCAAAGGTTCTGCCTCACGAACGTGACGTTGAAGGTTCAACTCCTGCACCATGACGCTTTTTTGGACTTATATCCTAGTATCGAATTTCCATAGGAGAATAGGATTTAAATTTTGCTACAGAATGATCTTTTTACTACCTCTTTCATTGTCGAGACTTCGTGATTCATTATCAGAGTCTCAACCGTGTAAAAGATGGTAATTCTCCGCTGATTTAAGTAGGTAGCTGCTGTAAACAGTGGACACCGACCTGTTTCACTTCGTCTGGGGTAACGTTCTCGAAAACGTGCACTCCTTTGATACCTTCAAGATACTCCATAATTATATATCCTTTCAACGGATTGTTTTCAGAGAACTCCCTCATGTAGTAGATCTGAAACTGCCTCTGTTAGTTCATTCTTTTTAAATCGAATAATGATATTCACAGCAGTTATGTAAAATTAAATAGGTTGAAAAATATAATTCCTGCATTTTTATTTTATTCTGAATTTCGCTAGAACTTTCCCTCATAGTGCTGTATTTGAAAGATAATGATTCTGTCCAGAATAATGTCTCGTTTTTTTAATTTTTTGTAAATTCTTAGGCCAGTAAAGTGGAAAGTCAAAAAGGGAAATTACCTTCTCCAGCGATCTCTGCTCTTATCCTTGGTTCTGAAATTTTAATTGCACAATGGCATAAAACATATAATCCATTCGGAAGAAGATGATCTTCTCTTCAAGATTGTGGGTTGAGTAGTCTCCAGCTTCTCTCTTCTTGAACCCTCAGCTTGGTTAGTTCTTGTTGTTGTCAATAATGTGCCAACGAGGTTTTTTAAAGGTGGTTCTTTATTCTGGATTTACGTTTCGACTAATTCGTCGTCGTTAGAGGCATATAGACCCACCAATCTTTTTAAGAGCAATCCCCCTCTGCTAGTAGACCAGTACGAGCGAAATGGATCTATGTGCCTATGACGACGACGAATTAGTCGAAACGTAAGGCCAGAATAAAGATCCACCTCAAAAACCTCGTTGGCACATTATTGACAACAACAATAACTAATTGTGGGTTGGGTTTTTTGTCTATAATGAACTTTTAGAGCATTAAAGTGAAGTGTCCAGAAGATAACTATTTTCACCAACAGGTCATTTTACTCTCTTTTCAGAATTCCGCTAGAAAATTACAAAAATCTAAATAGAAAAAAAGCGAGACACACCTTCGATAGAGCTGATAGAGCTAAACCTTTTCTTTTGAAACACTTAACATTACCTAAAAACTTTTGGAACACATAGCATAACCCAAAAAGTTAACCAAAGACCAGGACCAAAATTCCTAGTAGAACAAGTTATTGGTTTTCGAATGTTGTACAACGTTGTGCAAAAAAAACGCTCAAACGCAAGCAGATGGAAGGATCTGTTGACAACGTCATTTTTCTTTTTTGGCTTTTTAGTTCAGTGACCAAAATATTAGCAAAAATAGAAATGGGGAAAGAAGCGAAACATATTCTCTGGTAGAAATAATCATTTCGCTTCGAATATTCTATACCGTGTGCAAAAAGGCTTCAGCAAAATTTAGAATAGAGTGCTTTAAAAACGAAGGTACTCCGTTTCGAACTTAATATATTCCGCACTCACATTACAAAAAGATCCTGAAATAACATCTGCGAAATATATCGAATTCTGGCTGAGAAAATCGCAAATTTGATGGCAAAACAACTAATTGTCCAACCTTTGGAATGGTGATCTTGCCCTCTGGGATCTCGGCTAGAAATTTGTAGACGGCCACTTCGGTGTTGTGACACTGAAACGTGCACGTGAATTTAGTATCTTAATGGTAGCAAAAAATAGAAATACAATAGCAATAACGAAGATGCCTAGATAACACGGCAAAAACGAACGCGTTTTTGAAGGATCTCGAAATTCTTCATGAAAGCTGGATCACTGAAGACGTTGGCAACATCCTTTTTCTTCGAGATCTCATCGGCGAATTTCTGCATGACGATCTGGGTCAGAATCTGAAACGATATCCTTGGTTCGTTCTTACGATTAACTAAAAAAAAATTGTATTGATTAGATGTTGTTAACCAACCTTGACGATGAATACATTTGGAAGTTGCTTGTCCTTGTGGTGCCAGTCTGGCTCGATCACCAAAATCTTCGACATAAATCCCTGCAATTTTTTACTCTGTTTGTTAGATAAACCGACGAGCTTTCACCGGAAAATGTGTTTCAATTAAAATTTTAGGATAGTTTTCTAACTTATACAAAGATAGCAGTAGGAAAAACTTGGAACAAAAGCGAATGATGCTATGATTACCTTCATTTGTACGGTGGCTTGATATGAACTTCTTTGATTTTCCCAATGCCTTTGATAGGGTATGCCACTGGAGTGCAGTCAAATCCTGGGGTGAGAAAGGCGATGTTCATGAAAAGCGACCGAGTTTCTAATGTACCATTCTCGCTCAACAAAATGAAAGTCTCGGAATGCTCCACCTACATTTAGGGTCGTCGTTTAGGGTCGCGCGATCAACGCGGTTAACGTGCCGTAGCTGGGCAAGTGAAAACGAGCGGCTTGGAAAACTTTCAAGAGCGTCGAAGAAGTCGTGAAGAAGACGAAGAACGTGATCACCCGTTCGACTTCACCGTTCTTTCTTCGATGATGTACGCCTCATAGGCTCCGTTTATACCTTCATCGTCGGGCAACGTGACTCGAACGAGCGATGCGTCCCATCGTGTCGCGCTGTTTCGGACGACGATGAGCACTTTGAAGAGTCGATGACGCAGTCATGAATAACACACAAGTACGTACTTATACATATACGGCATTGTTCACACATTTCTGAGTCCACTAATAAGGACAACTGAAGATCGGTCACATCGCGCCGATTTTGAGAGCGACGCGATCCGATGCTGAGCAGCGCGATTGGTCGAGCGTCCACTCGATTTACTCCGACCGGCTGACGTCGACGCTGAGTGACGCGATCAATCAATTTGGCCACTATACATCACAGCGCGTCATGAAGCGATGGAAATATAAGGGCCCGTTTATACTTCGACGCCGAGCGACGTGACGCCACTTATTGCGGCCGCACTGGTCGAGCGACGCGATCGATCAATTTGGCCACTATACATGCCGTCGCGTCGCTCGGCATCGGAATTATAAACGGGGCCTAAGGGAGCGTTTAGTGTGCAAGCTACGCGCAACGCGATGTAATGATAAGTTCCCTTATCGATTCCGCGATCGATATGAGAGCCCTTCATAACATCGCGTCGCGCTGTTTCGGACGACGATGAGCACTTCGAACAGCCGGAGACGCGATTATGTGATTACGTATTTGAACACACGTAATTGTGTACACATTTCTGGGTCCACTGATAACGACATCTCGAGAACTGACGTCGACTGCGGGATGGGTCGCGGGTTCACGAGATTAACTCCGCCGGAGTTGTGTCAATCAATCAGTTTGGCCTCTATACAAGGCAACTTCTCGCGCGGCGGTGGAAGTATAAACAGAGCCGTGGTGTCGGGCCATACGAAAGCAGGATAAAAATGCGATCAGCATCACGCAGTGGGAGATGATAGGACAATGCTCGGAGTGAGAAGATTCACGCATTAGAGAGGACTTTGCAGTTCCGAGCTTCGTCGATGTTCGAAGGTCCGAGGCTCTGTCGCATAGGCCCAGTAGCTGTCACCGACTGGAATCCGTGGGATGTCATGAGATCACCAGGACGCCCTCCAAGCGGTGGTCGGACTTCTTCGTGAAAGCCCTGAACGAACGATATGACGCCCTTCGCGTCCGTCGAACGAGGATGATCCAGTGGAGCACCCTGGCACACGACAGGAATGAATGGAGTGGCTGCTGGCGCCCGCTCGAGCAATTCAATGATCAACAGGGCGACAGTTGATATAGGTGATAAACTGCCGTCGCCAATACAGAGCTTAGGGGTAAAGGGCATAGCTTTTGGCAGGGAGGACTTAAAGCTTGGCGCAGCTCAGCACAGTAAGGGTTAAACCATTTTACAACAAGCTATGGATTTCGTTGATAGCTGGTACCAAAAGTGGTGGCTTCTTCCAAGGGACTAAAAAACAGACTAAAGTGCTGCGCTTAGGAGGACTGATCCCACCTGCACATATTATACAAGTTAGGTGGGATGGATATTACTAACATTGATAAAGCAACAGATCGATGAAACTGCAAATAATTGAACAAATAAATCAAAGCTTCTACCTTTTATTTATTGAGCAAATAAATAAAAGATTGGGCGACAGAATAGTAGCTTAGAGCCCACACATTCACTCACATTTCCTTCGCCAATATCTTTGGCTGTTTTGTTTGGACCGAACGTTGCGACAGTGTCCAGCTCTCTTTGCATGTCCTCTTCGATTTCGGTCCATGTGACATGAGTACCGAACAGGCCGTCAGCCACAGTGTAGAGATTCATTGACATGGGAGCTCTTCAAAGTATGGTAACAACATTTCTACTTGATACATGTCAAAGCAGATAGCGAAACGAAATTGGAAAAGAGAATTCAGGAACGGACCTCAGAACAGCGACTGCTGTCGTTTTGTACGCTCAGCTTATCATGCCCGACGAGTCCTCCTGTTATCAGTTCGTATCTAATGCTGTGTCACAGCGACTGTCTCCTTCTTGTCGTCAGCATGTGCATAGGAGACTGAGCATATGCCTATAGCACTGACACTCCATGTGGTACCGCGTCATTAGTACACTCAGTCTTTAAGCGTTGGATCCTCTAGAAAAACCGGAGTACTTTTCCATTTTGTCTTCTGTTCATGAGATTCTAAGCGCTATCTATTCTAGTGCACTGTGAACGAAAAGTAATGATAAGCGGATAAACTTACCGCCGAAAGGTTGGCAGAAATCACATCTTGAAGTTCGATTGTATTCGCCATGGCGCAGAAAGCATAAACTCCACTTTCCGCCTATTTAGCTAATAACTCTTGTTTATTAACTTACCTGCCTTTGAAAACATTACTATATGTGGCACCTCATTAGATTAATCCTTTCGTTTTCTTTTTTTAGCCAGTTATATGTTAGCAAGGCTTCCCAGAATGTATTTCGGCATCTAGGTTTTCGTCGCCTCCACGGCGGAATATATACCACAATCTGCAGAGACCTTTTATTATCAACGGCATCTGTGATTTGTTACATCTGATCAGCTGAGGAATAGCACTCCAAAAGAGGTTTCGCGGATCCGTAGCAGGGATCCGGTTTCCGGATGGTCTTGGCCTATCCGTTTTGTTGTTCTTTATCCGGTGGTTTTTGGCCGGATAACGAACAACAAAGTCTGGCACCCTTACGATTACTTAGTTGAATATAAGGTCAATTTTTTAAAATCGTTTTGTGTTTTTTCCACTGACAGTCGAGATACGTTTGCAATGCTAGGTCGGTGCCTTCTCTTAGTTCTCAATGGCATAATTAGGCCAAACTATCAACCTGCTCGTAGCGCGTTCTGAAATGAAGAACACTGCCTTGCTCATTTCTATTTGTGGGGTTTTCACCAAAATTCTTTCTAGCAAAAAATTTCTTCTAGCTTTCCCCCTTTCTAATGTACTGTCTGGAAAAAACCTATCGGTTAGAGGAGAAAGGAATAAACCTTCATACGAATCACTTTGTTTTAAGGATGTGCCTGATATTCATCTTCTATGTACACAATCTTTTAGCTCATTGAAACTATGTTTGGCATTTGCATAAATTCCGAGTGGTGGGTGGAAAGTCAGTACTTTAATATCTTATCCTATCCTACTATATATAAAAGCGTTAGTCCGTCTGTCCGTGTGTGTATGTCAGTCACAAACTGTGTGAACAAATAAAACATGTCAAACGTGTAAAGGTGACCCGCACGTGCATGTAAAACCTGTCAAGGCTATTCTCATGTGCAATGGATGGAAATGAACCAAAATTAGCGGGAAATGATTAGGTTGGACAAATGAGTGGAAGTATTCGAACGAACAACCACTATTGATCGATAGCATCGATTTTCGATCGGAGTTATCAATCAACTCCCCGATTTGACCAATCGGGATGCGATTATGATTATGCCGGATGAGGATACCAATATTAGTCGATGGTATCGACTTTTCGACCGCAGTTATCGGTTTTCGCCCATAATTGACCAATTGGTGTGGGAGTCACACGACAGTTTCTTCGAGAGAATTACTCCTGCTTGCAGGAAATACTCCAATATAAAGAGATTCAGACAGTTTCTAGAACAAGATAACAGTATCGATTGACCGAATAACCGATCGACTATCAATTTTTCTGCGCATTAGATCCTTCGGAGTGGGAATAGCACTAATGCGATGGACGTTAGCAGACAAGGCTAACGTCAATCGTTTTGAGGATCTTCCCTTACTCTATTCTGTGTAAAAAGCAAGATTAGTTTTTTCTTCTCTAATGGGGCCGAAGGGTCAATAAACCGTCATGTCCAAGGTGTTTTGTTTTCGGAGTTTGGGCCGAAGTCCCAACCAGACGTTTTGCTGTTGACAGGTTTACAGGTAGTTGCTGAGCAGTAGAAGCAGCTGTTGACGAGCTGCAAGTTCAATATCGCTCAACTAGAAGGTTGGTGCAAGAGTGTTCGAGGCAAGGCACACTTTCGACAGAAGCAGCGATGTGCTGCAGGCAAGCCGTGCGGCGGAAGCGAGGATCACCAATATAGGTTTGGCTATGCGAAAGAACGGAAGGATAGTTTATTACCAGCTTGGAATGGTAGTGGTAAGGGCCCGGAAATGAAAACATTAGGCGCCGAAAGCGCCGAAGGAAGAACAAAATGAGTTTTCCTACGATGAAAAATGCCAGTGTAATTTGTTTCTATAATTTCCAGTTTACGCTGCGACCATACGATGATGCCAATCAGGCCTGCTGGGGACATGCCAGTACGGTGGAAGGGATGCGGCGATGAGGATACGTTTCTGGCCAATGACTTGCGGTGACCAGCCGGTGGACAAGTCAGTGCATTAGCATTCTCGTGCAATCCTGATACCTAGCCTGGAAATCCGAGTCAAGAACATTGATTCGGAGTACATGCGAAAGTCGGCGCCCTCTCTGAGTGCGCTACTTCGCACCTCGAAGAAAAACACCGATAAGAAGGTTAAACGTGGCTCATTTGACATGTGACGAGGACAATACTACAAATCCCGACCTACTATTAGAGAAAGAATGGTTTCAAATTAGTTTTAATTTTTGTTGTTTGTTCGTTATCCGTTTTTCCGTTATCCGGACATTTTTGGAAAAATTATCCCTTATCCGTTATCCGGGTTTCAAAATTTTATTATCCGCTCATCCCTGATCCGCAGCGTGCGGCATTGGTGGTGTTGGCGGACCTAATAAGTTGGTACCCGGAGTTATACCCGCTGCCTAAACGACTTCCAGTGCTGCCCTCCCACTGTCCTTCACCACCATTTCGGCGCATGTGGTTCCGACTTGCCTATTTAGCACTGACGTCTTACTCACTTTATGAACTGTAAACCTGTTTTGTCCTCTCTTCACTTGTTCTCTACTATTATTATTGTTCCAGTTCCACAGTGTTATCTCGGCCGTTGTCTTAATTTTAGGCTGTCTTTAGTTTTTTCAAACCGTCGTTGATAATATATTATTATTGGTATTACAGTTATTATTATAGAACTTCCAGCATCATTTTCGGTTATATGTTCGATTTTAACGTCTCAGCACAGCAACATCAATGGCTTTAAGCACATACTGAGTTGTCATAATCCATTTTTTGTACAGTCCTTGAGGTTAGAAAACTTTCGCCTCGGCAGAAGCTATTCCAACTTGCGACATCGCTCTGGAAGACCCCCTCGCTGCCGCTCTGCTCAACTATCCTCATCTCGCAGAGAAAATTCGTTTGAGAAGGGCACAGTACCCGGTCATGCTACGGTATCGCTCCGCCTCCTACAGTACTGGAAGACACCTAACGTAACGGGCAGCGCGTCAGAATGTGCACTCGCCTCCTGCTGCGGGTGTGGCGTCAGGAGCTACATCGCTGTTCTGCGGACCGAAAAATTTTGTTTTGCGTGTCAAAAGTTTCGTAAGGCAGCCACTAGACTCTCAGTGAAGCCTAGGGAGTGGGGTAGGTGAGCAAAGGGGATGAGTGGAAGATCGCATGCCCCGGCGGGGCGTGGCCATATTTCATACATCCTGACCGTCTCCCGTGGTTTTGCGTAGAATCGCTGAACTGCGGGAATCGAACGAGGGGTCATAAAGTGAAATCGTTTTTCCTTTTCTTTGTGCTTTGGTCGTACTGCTACATGGAAATTTGATTGTTTTGCTGATAATTACAGAGGTTTTAGTGATTAGCAAGGCGTGTATCATACACTACGCTTTCTTTGCTAATCGCCTATGGTGCGGAGAGTGAACAGAAGGCGTTTGTAGAACTCCGCAAAAGCAAGATGCGGTTCTTGTTTACAATTTCATTTATGTTAGATGTTTATTTAACCGTTGTTGGCTTTTTACTGGCAAAAGTAAGCGTTCCCTAGAACTTGTTGTCATTTTTAATTCTCGCATTCCGATCGTGGTAGTAGAACATGTCGTCCAACAGACTTGCCGTTTTTTCCATAACAGTTACCATATACTAAAACATTGACGTGTTAGATACATAGGGAAAACGCAGAGCAATCGCTACCTTCTTTCTCAACTCTTCGTCCGGACTTTTAAAAATGGCATCGAATAGAGGTCCAATCATTGGAACTATCATAGCTGAGCCCATTGGAAAATATCTTCGATACGCTTCCTTTAGCTAAAGTGCAAGATGTGAGAGTATTGGTATGTAAGGAGTTGATGATTTTCGATGCAAACCGCACCTGTTCAAGAGTGTATGGCATTCTTTTATCGCCAACTTCTTCTTTTAAATATCCGTAGAAGTCCTCCACTAAATCTTCCCAGTGAGCGCGACGATCCTTACCACTAAGACATGCACAGAACAATCGTACGAGATCCGTTGCTGAACAACCGAAATGGCCAATCTGGAAAGTGCACTGACTGAAACGTAACTAACATAGAAGGAGAAGCACGAGCTAGCGTGATTACCATTAGGAAGCACGACAGAATTTTAGTACGGCGCAAGAAAACTAAAAAGGAATTTGTGGCACCGTTGACATTATCGCCTAAATGGTGACCTCAGAAATGAACACCACTTTACTGCTTTTTTCATTCCGAGTTTTGGTTTTTTCTTGTCTTTTCTTCTTTTTAAAGTTCCTTCCTCTTTTCTGATGAGTTCCGATGATGAAATCCTCAAGACCACATTTCCTTATACAATTATGATCTTCCTTTGTCGATTTTCCATTATACTACAAATTTGTGTCTCACACTTCTTGTTGTAGATGAAGCCGTTCCACTCGTTTTGAAATGTGTCTGTTATTGGGTCTTTCCTAAGGTCACAAAAAATCTACTGCACTGCTATATAACCATATACGCCTTATTCTTCCAAAACCAACTTCAACTTTTGTTGTGACTGGATGCTATAAAGTTTCTGGATGAGCCTATATTTCAAAGTTTGTTTTTGAAAGACCAGATCTCGACAGTCAACCTTTTCCGAAACGTACCTAATAATCTAAGACTCCTTCTAAATCCAGCTTATTCCTATCCGGCTACTGTGCTACTTTTCTGCTAAACAATGCTTCTATCTACCACGTAAGCAACTTGGTACCAAGTATTTTGAGAGTGGCTAATTTATTCTGCCATTATTTCGCCAAATTTTAGTCATTAAGTGATAAATACAGAGTGTTCACAAATAAGGGTTGACATTCTCTCAAGCGAATATATTTATCTGCAGCATGGCGGCAATTGCGGCATTTTTTGTGCGTATCTTTCTGTACATCGCGCTGAGATTTTGGAGCTCCATTGTCAAGGAAAGCAGCAATGCCACAACGTTAACCTGCTTAATCGACTGTCTCCACAGAAACCCGTTGTTATAAGGAGCTTGGCCATGAAGGTGATCGTCCTACGCAAGGAAGAATTCGCACTGTCAATACGCCGTAGACCCTTAAAGTCATAGGAAAGCCCAAATTCGAGGGTCTCCTGAGAAAAATCTTCGTGACGTCGGTGTCAGTCTCACATCGGTGTATCGAATAGCCAGAAAGAATCGCAGACTGAGGCTCTACAAGTTTCGTACAGTCCAGCTGCTGATGTACAAGAATAAGGACGAACGGCTCCATTGATGCCGACAGCTCAAGCTTCGGGCCGCAGGTCGCGGGCGGGAGCGAACACTTTTCACGGTCGAGAAGCTGTTCTCCGTGGAATAGGCTCACAACCCCCAAAACGGCAGTATCTGATCTCTAGAGGCCCCAAACACCTGCATTATCAAACATCGTCAAAATCCGCAGGCGCCTCATGGTTTGGTGAGCAATCTACAGCAACAGAAAGACCCTTTTTTGTGGAGAAGTAAAAAATAAATGAAGATGTGTACTGACGGGACATCTTCGAGGCTGTTGTACTTTTCTGGTTTAAGCAGCACTTTAGCAACGAGCAGTGGACGTTTCAAGAAAACTCAATCCCTGAACACAGGCGAAAAGCATGCAAGCATTGTGCAAAGCCAACTTTCCGGACTTCGTCGTGTCTGCGGAATTGCCACCGTATTCTTCGGATCTGAATCCGACGGACTAAAGCGCGTGGTCCATTTTGAAGGCCAGGGTCCGCGCTATGTGCCACCACAGCCTGAAGGCTCAGAAAGAATCTCTGCGTCGGGAGTGGGAACGACTGTGAAGATGACCTGCGGCCCATCGCCAAAAACTTCAATAAAAGTTTTGACTTTTATATCCGCGCCAAAGAGGGCCACCTTCGGTAGAATATAGTGCTACCTATGTTGTTGTTATTTATGTACTGATTTGTAAATTTATCAGTTGTTTCATAGTTATATTTGAAAAAACCTTCATCACGTTATTTTAGAACACCCTGCAAACATAGAAAGATATAAACCACCTGATAGTCAATGATTGCCGCTAGGTTAAGTTCATCGCCGTTTGGCCTCCAGAGTATGTTCGTCGACCACAGATCTCCATGACATAGAACCCGATCCATACCTGTTTATAAGTTTGTATGTATTCCCTGAAATGACAGATGACCATTCTATAGATTGCCTACCAATTTCTTCGGCTAAATTATCCGCCCAATCAAGATCTACCATGTCTGGAATAATTTTCTCCAAACGATCAGCTTTATCGGCTAGCTTTCCTCCTTCAAACGTCCGAAACAAACTCGCCATGTCATTCAGCACCTGAAGTGAAATGTGATTATTTATAATACATTAATAGGCCATGGATTGATATAGCCAGCGGATATAGGATGTGGATGCTTGGTGTCTGACTGGCATGTGAACAAAGTAGCCTTCTGTTACGTAGTGTAGCCAGTAGGTTCTCATCATCGACACAAAGTAGCAACCCACGTGTTCTTCTCAAAACTCTAATGAGTAAAACAGGAAATTAAAATCACCTCTTTTTTGAAAAAGCAACCAAAGACGTCTTTGAAAGGTTTTTCAAAGAGTTTCGCTCTTTCATTCTCTGCTACATCTATGGAGTATGCTTCAATAACGGCTTTGTTGCGAAGGATCTGAATAAGACAAATTGAAAACATTTCTTCAAGGCAACTTTCAAAATAAACTGTTTTTGTGAGATGGACTGCAGTGGGTATTTTGCTTTAAGAATGCCTTATGGTTAGAAAGCCATAAGCGAAGCCATGTCGAACGAAATGTCTTTATTATTAACGACAAACCAGAAGAAGTGCATGCACAATTTCGGACACACTCTGTGCGCAGCCTACATCATACAAGGCATCTCTAACCGGCAGTGCTGCATGTAAAGGATTAAGAGTTTGATTTTCAAAAAAGTCGCAAACTCACTTGCTTCACCTCTTTTGGTGTAACGTTCTCGAATACATGCACAGCTTTGATACTTTCCAGATATTCCATGATTATGTATCCCTTAAGTTGATTCGACTCCGAGAACTCTCGCGAGCAGTAAATCTAGAATAAAGGGAGAACGAAATAGAGCGGTAAACCACAGTTCTAAAATATTCCATGTTCGACTGCCATTGAATCTTGGCATGGTATTGATTAGTATGAATACCCAAGTGATGCAGCTGGCGAACCAAGATTAGTATAGATCCTTTATTCTTTATTCCGGCTAACGTTTTGGCGTAACTGCCTTCTTCAAAGCCTGAAAGAGTCAAGTGGAGTTTGAAAAACCATCCGTCCAAGAACAACTTCAGACCACAGCGGAAATCAGAGGTAAGTAGGAGAGAGACGAAACACGAGGAGGTAACACAAACCAGTGCCCAAGTACCCCTTTTAAGGCGACACATGAGAACTGGTAAGTGCACGGGTTGTAACCGCGAGTATATCGGTGAGACAGGTAGACCCATTGGGGAGCGCGTTAAAGAGCATTTGCGCAGTTTCGTAGGTGCGATATCTTCGGTCGCTGGGTAAGCACAGGCTGCGATGTCACAATGGTGGGGGTTGACGTGGCAGTGACGATATTGGTACGCGAGTTCAAGATCTCGGCGCGCAAAATACTGGAAGCGCTGTGGATTGCCGCTAGGAACCCCACAATCAACAGGAAGGAGGAGCTCGTAGCGGTGATACAGGAGCTGGCCGCCCGTACGTTGCGGTGTCGAACCGGAGGACAGTCTGCCAAAGGCTCGCTAGGAGGGTGAACCGAAGGTGACCTCATACTCTCCACCCGAGTGGTTGTCACGTCACTCTCGAATGTAGGCAGGTTGGGGAGTGAAACTCTCCCCTTCTCGTCACCTCTTCAACGACCCTCCCTCTACCACTATATTGCGTCCGACCGCAAAGATCAGCAAATGGAGCGAGCTCCTGTGTTACCGTCACGCGTTCCTCTTCCTATTCATTACGGGATTCCTTTAGGCAACCCACAGCGCTTCAACAGTCTTGCGTACTGTGATGTAGACCTCGCGCGCTAGGGCTGTCACTGCTATCCCAACTATTCCAAACATTGCGCCACCATGCCTTCGCAGCCAGTTGCTAACGGTGTTGAATGCTTGCATCTGTTAAGCCCATCCACGTGCTCCTTCATCCTTACCCAAAGCGGCCTTCCGGTCTTACCGATATATTCCTCCTTGCATTGAGAACACGTTATGAGGTATACCACCCCCGAGGCCATGCAATCTCCTTCTTCACCAAACGGACACACCCCATGAAGGAGTAGTACAAGCATAATCATCGAGATGCGCCTTGAGACTACTAGTTGGTATCTCAGTTAGTCTTATCAGGTCGTCCAAACCAGCTCTCGGAGTACAGCTTCGTACATGATCACTTAAAGCATCCGAGATAAATGGGACTGAGAAAGCAATCTTGGTGCGCTTCTGATTTCTGCTCATTCCTTCACTTGCGCGAAAGCTGTTGCGCCGAAACGTTGGCCGGATAAAGACATAATAACAATCTTGGTTTCAAGCACGAACAAATTCGCTGTACAGTTTTCACTGTAGAGCCAGTCGCCGCAAAAGCGGTTTAGCCGCGTCTCTCCCTACCCTTGGACAGATCTACCTCGCGCCAGGACCTCGTCTTCGACCCGCTAACCGCCTTCATATGTTGGACCACCTTTATCCGTTGCTGTCGAATTGGCATAATAAACTGCGCATAACTAACGTGTACTTGTGCTTGGCGTCTTATCGCGGGCGTATTGAAATAAGCCTTGGTAACCTCCGCGGCTTGTAAGTAAACAATAGAAGCAACAATAAGGCATGGAGTTGACGTGCATGACAGAAATGACTTTCTGGCGAAGTACACATTTTTCTTGATTTATAAGGATATTTCTAAAGGAACGCGTTAGAGGCATTTTCGATTTTCACATTAAACTCTACCTTCCTGTAGGCTTTACCTTCCTGTTCCAAAATCGCAGGCGAGATCAAACTTCCTCACTTACAGAAATCTTAAGGACTTGAAGTTATTATTAGCTGAGGATGATAATATCATAAACATGACTGTGGGTTCGTTCAAGTCCTTAATGGTACGTAAAAAGTTATGTTAAACGTGCTGCGTTAATTTTATGTTTGTTGTAAATTTGTGTGACCTAGTATTTGTTTATGTGTCATTATTTATGTAATGCATGACTATGTTCATATCTAATAAATAATAACAATAATAATAACAATAATAATAATAATAAACTCTGCCCCTCAAAATTGTTGGTTTCTGAGCTTCATAATTGATAGTCCGATTTCAATGTTCCTTCACGAAGCTCGAGAAGGAACATTGAAATTCTAAACTCCTTCAAGAAGCGCTGGAAATACAACGATGTAGACCGCCGATCAACAACAGGGAGGAGATGAAGATGGCTATGAACCTTATCACTCTATAGGGCCAAAAGTAGTGACCGCTGAATTTGATTGCGACGAAGTAGTGACCGGTCACACTCCGCAGTCCTACAAAAAGCAAGTGCACGTCTGTAGCTCTTCACCTTCGTCCTCAACCACCCCCCCCCCCCTCTGTGGATCCCAGGTTAGATCCATAGCGTTTTAGACGTTGTATTGTATAGGAAATGTAATAGTACTTTATAGACCTGAAGAAGGCCCGAAACGTCGTCAATAAACACTGGCATCGAGCTTTGTGAAGGAACACTGAAATAAACTCTGTAGTGAGCTATCGAAATATGTGCCTTTCCATGTTAAGGGATAAGCGAGGAATGGCTTTGCACGCGGTGAGCCCTTGCTCTGTCGGCCACCATGAGAGTATCATGCAGTCTTTCACTTGTCGTCTCCTTCAAATCTTCGCTGGTCATTGTTCTTCTCTGCTCCAAAAACTTTCCTATAGACGGCTTTTTAGGCAAGAACAAAGGACTCTCGAGAGCACAAACCCGGATGGACGGCTGACATGCAGGTGCATCAAGGGACTCGGCCGGTCATGCTTCGTCGAGCTTCTGCTTCCATCGGACCCTATGGATTTCATTTCCGTTCCAGTCCTTCATGATTTCTTATTGTGCC
Organism: Heligmosomoides polygyrus bakeri; assembly: GCA_947359475.1. NCBI lineage: Eukaryota > Metazoa > Nematoda > Chromadorea > Rhabditida > Heligmosomidae > Heligmosomoides > Heligmosomoides polygyrus. Next base: position 100,476,813 of record OX375868.1, on the reverse strand, counting down.
ACGATTATAATTGTCTCGCGTCGTCCATCAGTTTCTTCGTTTTGTGCTTTATGATACTATGCAGATAAAGAGATGAATTCATGTCGATTAGCGCGATGACCAGCTATGTCGACTTGTTGACCGACAGCGATATATGATTCACATACGTCGTAATTCAAAGCTTTCGTGTTGTTGTGCTGTGTTGCTTACAAGTTTGCGTACGCTGGACTTTTGTCCGTGCTTCAAATAAATAAATAAGTAAATAAAACTATGTTCTTGTTCTTAATGACGATGAAAAAAGAGAAAATATGCAAGGATAGATTCATTGTTGAATGTGGGGAGAATTACATAGGGGAGACAGGAAGACCCCTCTGTGTCAGAATAAAAGAGCGTTTGGATGGCCTTAGAAAAGGTAAGGTCCAGACTCCTTGGGGGGGGGGGGAACACAGGGTTCGATGCCATGCTGGCGCGCTGATAGAGGTCTCAGTGTCGATCTTAGCGCGAGAGAGTGACATATCGGCGCGCAGGACATTAGAAGCGCTTTGGATCGCAGCTACGAGTCCTCGGGTCAACCGGAAGGGGGAATGCCTGGCGGTAACACAAGAGCTGGCACCCTTCGCACAGCTCTGTGGGTTTCGATCTTTGTGATCTTATCCACAGGTTGATTAAGTCGGTTTGTATCGGGGCCAAAGCTCATTCACCCACGTCTACGTCCATCTGCGGGTGTTGGTGGTCCGCCTCTGCATCCACCTCTGAGGTTAGTCGTTTGAAACGGTGGTGTCGGATACGTTCCTGTTTTCGTCAAGACTAGTACCCTGTAGTATGAAATGATGTTTGGGCTGGTAGTCTTGTAGATGTTATCGGCTATTCCAGGCTCTGAAGAAGGCGAAACTCGCCGAAACGTAAGCCGAATAAAGAAGATCGTAACAATCTTGGCTAACGGCTACAACAAGAACAATACACTAACAGTTTAACAAGGATAGATTCTTTTACAGCGAATCGAACGGGAACCATACGGTGGCCTAGCATTATCACTGCTAGTTCTTAAGACATGCCATATTAGTGCTTAAGTAAGTATTAGAAAGTCCTACCTTTGGAAGAGTTATTTTTCCTTCAGGGATCTTAGCCAGAAGTTTGTAGACAGCCACTTCGGTGTTGTGACACTGGAACTTTTAATTAGAAAAATTGAAAGCAACAACATAAATACTACAAAAACAATTATTAAAAACGTACCCGCTTTTGAAGCTCTTCAAAGAACTTCATGAAAGTTGGATCGTTGTACTTGTTGCCAATATTGTTCTGTTCTGCTGCATCAGCGGTGAATTTTTGCAAGACAATTTGGGTCAGAATCTAGAGGATTGACGTTCTTATTGTCATAAAAGTATTACGATCAAACTAACAATACAAGTCGAACCAACCTTGACTACAAATTTCTTTGGGAGTTCTCTGTCTTTCTTCTGCCAGTCAGGTTCTACGAGTAACATTTTTGACATAAACCCCTGAAATTTAATATTGTATGTTATTTATTTATTATTAATACGTCCACAAGGATGTCCACAAGGATGCGCAAACAATGATCGTATTAAAGCCGCGAAAATATTGCCCAGAAAAACAGGAATAGGAAAAAACAGAACTCAACTTACAGTCAGCGAAGGCACTAAAAAGAAATCTATCGAGAGCATTGAGGAAAGGCCCACCATCTATGAACCAGCACTGTAAAGTGGGGGAAATAACCAGAGGAAGGGTAGGTCAGCCAACCTACAAGTAACATGATCACTACAGAAAAGACCAGCTTGCCCATGGTATGCTATAGCGTCATAATGACCTCAATGTTGGAAAAAACAACTGAGTAATAAGTGCTACGAAGATGACTATCCGTAGGCTAGTTGTACGTGTATGAGAGACAGCAATTTTTCCTGATGGCTGAAACAAGCTGTCAGAAACTAGCAGTATTATTGTGATAATGATCCTAAGGCACTTGAAGATTGGCAGTAAATAAACCGTTAATAATTTATATTTGTATTTAATTCGAACTGTCCACAGTACTGGGCCTTGTTAGGAAGGCTATTACAAAATTGGGCTGTACACCCACACCGTCAATCAAAATGAGTAGCTCACATTGCCTTCTCCTATATCTCTGACTGTCTTCTCAGGTCCGAACATGGCTTCCGTGTCCAGCTCTCTCTGCATGTCCTCCTCGATATCAGTCCATGTGACATGCGTCCCGAAAAGCCCATCCGCCGGCGTGTAGAGGTTCAGCACGGTCATCTCGAGATTTCTAGAAAAGTGTGTTAATGAAATGTTGGGAAATATTGTCGTTTCTAATGTGGATGCATCTTATTTGAGCAGCAACACAATGAACTATGCAGGACAAGATGTGAAATCGGCTGAACCGTGCTCAAAAGGTGATATAGAAGAGAACTCGTAGAGGGCCCCGATTTCGATCCAAACAACTACCATTATGTCTACGTTAGTGAGACCCTTAGAGGTGCGCCACGATTCTACTCTTGTGTATCCCTTTCAGGTCACTTCTGCAGTGTTTCGTCGTGAACAAGGTCAAGAGTTTATAAAACAATATTTTTATTTATTTATTTATTTTCCTGCGTCTCAAGGACGCGCACTCTATGTGAGAACAACAAAGTAGGCCACGCGACTAAAAAAGGAAAAAACACAAAACAGGAACAATGAAAATTTGAAAAAAGGCAGCGCTAGTCATTAAGCAGGATCTGATTTCAGAAACCAACAATTTGGGTTGCGAGAGTCTATATAATGATGGCATGCTCCAAAAGTAACGAGGGCAAGTTAGATGCAAAAACGAAATCCTCCCAGGTAGCCTAGAAGAGCATTGCTTACTCATACTGGTTTCTAGTGAGTTATGTCAATCAAGTGAACGATTAGGGCAGAATACCTTATAATGTATTATAGTAAGCATTTAAGTTGGTTGTAGGCGACAAAGCCTGCCCCTCCGCGTCAGCCAGCTACGACGCCCTGAGTAGATAAAAGAACTTAAAATACAATATGTGCATATAATTTCGCTTTTTACAGCAGACGTTCAGGTTCAGAAGATATAGCAAACACGCTATTCAAGGAAGAAAAATACGATTGCTTGTTCTTGTCAAATCAGCCAAGAGTCGCAATGGTCAAAGAGAAGCGAGGTTAGACCCCAACCAACGCCAACTGTTCAATCTTTGCCGACAGATGAGAACGTTTGCCCTTATCAGGACACGAGACTGCGCTTATCAGAGCTCCTAAAACACGAAGGTTATCACGACTTTGAATCAAATTAAAGGAAGAACTTCTATGTGCATTGATAAATTCTTTTTATAGTAGAAAAAATTCGTTATCATCTCTTTCTCACAAGCCTTGTTTGAAGATTAATGAAAGTCTCGCTGTGGTGATGGAATACGCTATTACGCACTCATATAAACTTCGTGTCGGCTTGGGCGCGACGTTCGACATTGATGCAGGAAAGAGGATATGATGCTGCCTCTTCTATTCATTTCCTTAATTTTCACTTTTGGTGATTTTAATCTGTTTTTGCATCACCTAGATGTTAGGTTACTTTTAACAATCTATCATTCGGAAAGAATTGATCTGTTATTAAAAGATAATTGCTCGGGTTTAATTATCCAAGTTCGAGGTTGGCTTGGAATAAGCTGTGCGTGAGTAAGAAAAGTAAATGTTTTTTGCAGCTTTCCGGTACCAGCCTCCTAAATTCGCCGAGCTATTGAAGGTATGATGCTTACGAGGCTCATCTTTTGTTTTGTCATCATATCCTTTGTTGATTACCACAATCAGACCTGGTATTGCACAACTTTTGAACAGCAGATAGCATGCAAGCCCGTAGATAACAAACCGAGTCGGTGAAGTAATCTTTGATGGGAAACAGCATTTCAAAAATGTCTACGCACATTGTATATACAACTTAGCCACGTAGCGCCAGAAAATGCATTTTTCCTGATTCCTTTGAAGAATACTGTTTGTCTTTCAAGAGGTCTGCATGAAATTGCAACACGGGTTTTGACGTTACACAGTGTTTTAGAGATTCGCATTCGGTTAATTTAGTATTATTGATTACATTTTAAAAATTGATTCTTTAGTAGAAATAAATATAATGAATATACAAAAATGTTTAAACCGAAATAAGTATTAGTTGTATAAATATAATCAGTTTAATATGTTACATTTGCTCCCAATTTACTTAATTTAGCGCAAAGTACAATATACAGAAGTGGTAGCACATGATCTATCGATTAGTGAACACAATATACCTCTGAATGGAATCACAAATTCTATTACGACTGGTAAAGATATAATTTAAAACTGGGGTCCGCACGTTAGATACTCCTTAGATACCTCGCTCCTCTGACAGCCCCGCCCGCACGGGCGAGTTGCCGTGAGCAGGCGTTGCGACCGCCGGCCGTCAGCTGTCGTATTGGATGCGTTCGATAGGCTTCTGGCTAAGCTAGATAGGAACTCCTTCCGCTTCTTCACATCCCTCTCTTCCGTTTCCCCTTCTACACCACCCATCTTATATTTCATGAAAGTTACCTTGTGCTTCGGTCTACAAGTGTCCTTCTTGATAAGCAAGATGGTGTGGTACTCTTAAGTGGATGCTACGACAAGAGCAATTCCATCTCTGCCGGTAAGTTGACCTGTTTCTCTTGTACGTGCTGACAATTATTTCGTATTGATTGTCATAATTTCGTCTGATTGTCTTGCTATCCATAAGGTTATCACCGCAGCAACTAATTCTAAATGTGTTTTTATTAGAGGATGGCGAAACAAGACATGATTACTGTTGTTGTTCGTTGTCACTTTTGTTATTATTGCCATAATTGTTGCTATGTGAGGAAAAAGCGAAGAGCGACGCCTCGCGAAGTGGTAATTTTGTGTGTAGTTGTTGATTTAGGTTTGCTGTGAACTATTATTAACGTATTTTTTCCGTTGGGTAAATTTCGGCTCAGCTGCGTGGACGATCGATCCCCTTCGGCTACGCCTGTGTCTCAGCACGGCCAATCAGATGTGTAGGGGCGGTGCGGCGTCCACTTATTGGCCGGCCGCTCTTCGCACCTCTGTATAAAGCCAGCCATGGGCGAGTTTAGTCGTTTGGTCTATCAGTCTAGCAGTCGGTCGGTCACTTCGGCAGAGTTAGCCAGTTCAGTTCAGTTCATCAGTATGAAGTCTCTAGTAAACTCGAGCTGTGAGCAACGTGGCACAACAGTGGCGGACAAAATCGACCCTGACAATGCCACTTTCTTCCAAATAAATCGATTCCCTTGTTTGGTTCAGGCCACACCCCTAGGCTTGCCTCCGATAAAAGAACCCGGTGTAACAGCAATTGCTGTTGCGTTAGAGGCCATTTTAATACTACAGGAATTTGAAGATTCTTAATTTATAGATCTGGACCTAGCTCTATCATAGGACGATTCGTGGGATATTGTAAAAGAACTTCGCTTGAGCATTACCAGATTGTCGCGCTATGCAAACAAAAAAGTCCTTATAAAAGAGTCATATGGGAAAATCCTGCGTTTTTCTCATTTTCTTTTTATGTATTCCTCATGATAGCTTCTTTTCGGATGTATCTAGGATGCTCTTATATGTAATGTATTTCTAATTATACATTCTGGTTTAGTTACCCAAGTTTGAGGTAAACCGTGATCTACGACTCGTGTACGTGTTGTATACTGAGGAAAACGGGCATAAACCACCAAAACGCGCTTAAGCTCTGTTACATATAAATAACTATCCAGAGCGGTGTTGCCCTATCGAGGGCCTGAATTAGGCTAAAGAAGGTTATTGCACTGTATCAGGTGCCTTCGTGATACGGTACATGCCATCGTTCCGTGAGTGTGCTTCCTCATGCCCTCTATTAACGAAATTTCTTGAATATTTCATTTATATACGCTTTGTAGCTGTCTTCACACATCATACTATTTATCACTTCAGCAGTGATGAAAGAGTTCACATGGACTACATTTTTAATTTCAAAAACATCTATCACAGTCTTTCAAGCCCATGCAACAAGCCGACGGTCTTTTAAGAAGGTTGCCGGTCATTTTGAATTGACTTGTTCCGGTCGTGGTAGTAGAACATGTCATCCAATAGGTCTTCAGTCTTTTCCATAGCAATGTCCAAGCACTTAAAATGGGCATATTGACAATACCTCCCTATTAAGTAAAAGTACTTGCACAGACAAACTTCTTTTTGTGCCCATTGTCCATATTTTTGCTGTTCATCTCATAGAGTGGCCCATTCATCGGCGCCATCAAGAATGTTACGATAGGAAAAAGTCGTCGGTACGATTCTTTCAGCTGAAATTTTATTCACCTTTTTTGGTGACTTAAGGCATTCTGAAGATTAGCTGCACCTGTGCGAGAGTGTACGGCATCTTCCCTCAGGCCTCTTTTTCTTTAAGGTGCTCATAGAAGTACTCAAGCAACTTCTCCCAATCTTCCTGACGATCTTTTGCGCTAAGACATGAGCTGAGCACACGTACGAGATCAATAGCAGCACATCCAAAGTGCGAGTTCTGAAAGATGCTCAATAAGAAGCGAAAATAAATCTGGATGGGGAGGAAATCTCAGAGTGTGAACAAAACTAAACCCAGAGGAAATGATGTTAAAAATTCATCCTGAAAATTGAACGAAATTGAAATACAAACGAATACAAAATAATGAAAAATTCAAAACGCAAGCAAATTTAGTAATATTTTCAACCTATGCGTGCAGGTTCTATGCACAATAGTTGCAGCAAACAGACAAATTAAATTAACACATTCACGACGAGAGCGCTTTCGCGCCCATTGCGAGCGACGGCCGGCTGTTTTTTTACGCGCGCGTGTGTCCACTCATTTGTGTGGACTCCCACGAAAAAAACAGAATCTTAGAAAACGTTACTGTCGTCTTAAGAAAAGTCCAAAAGAGCTGCACAGGTTGCTATAAAAAACTGAGCAGTAGCCTGGGAAAACATATTGCCAAGAAGAAAGGGGAGTCCATACGCTCTGCTCCAGTTGTGAAAAATATGTTTGTTTGAGGTGTTATCCAACGATAGGAAGTGTTTCTGTTAGATGTTTGCTTATTGTTATAATCAGGCAGAGCCTAGGTTGTTTCATTTAAGTGTTCAATTCATGTTTAATCTGAAGTTTGCACATTAATTCTCGTTTAGAAGCATGTGCGCTTTTAGCAATGGGAAATGTTCATGTCTTGTTAGTCACGAGAAAGCGAATCATTTTTCTGCCTACGCAAACCCAACATTGACTTATTACTGTAGTTTGCGAATTTGAGGAGAAAACTGAAGAAGAACTTCAATATAGAAAAAAAAGTTATTCCCAAAAACTCATCTGTCCACTGAAATGAGTGGACACCGTCCGTTGCGCCCTTTTCGTTGTCTACACATATAGGTGGACACCATCGCGAATGTGTTAAAGAATCTCCAAGTTTTCTCATGCCTCAGCAAAAACCTCAGCGTTTTCTTTGTGTGTCAATATTTTTGTGCCAAACTGTCCTCTCTAACCAATTTTCATTGCGTGCTGATCGACAAATATACAGACATGTTGTCAGCTTACTGTTTTAGCATACGTGCAGTACTTTGGTTATTTCGCTCCTCTAAGATTTCTCAATGATGTACGTAAAGTTCATTCCAATTATTATGGTGGTTCAGTGATTACCCCTCGACTTAAGCGCACGGCACGTCTCGTCCGCTGTCGACACCCCTGTGCGGTACACAAGCACACTACATCGCGAAAGCCTGACCCATTACACTTGAGTGGGGGGGGGGGGGGGTGTTGCAACCGCGATCGCTCCTCTCTTCTGTGGTTGGCTCGGGTGCGCTGTTCTCAACGGCGTCTTGCCGATGAGGCACCATCGATCGGCCCGTGAGCATGGAAAAATCGCTGACATCAGCACATCGATCGGCATGCGCCGCGCTCTTGAATCGCGCGCATCGCATTAATCGACTTACGCTCCCGGGACGAGGTCTGCCGGCCTTGTGCTCCCTCTTCCATTCCGGATGGCCGTCGTAGGGCCTCCGCACTGCAGCGCAACACATGCACAGTATGGATAGCAGCACTGTGGGAGGGCAGTGGGGTCTAGTGAGCTCTGCGCTCACCCCTCAGACTCAGAAACCCCTGCCGGCTAAGGAGAACGCCTAACCTTCTCGCTCCATTCCCCGATGCTCACAACGTATCGAAATAAACATCATGGGTTAGGTGTCATATTAGAAGAATCTGATGAGTCCCTTACCTAGCAAGATTCTCAAGGTTGTTCAGACGATGCATATTCATTGTTGCATGCGAGCACAGTTCTCTTCTATGGTTCAGAGTTCCTTCCGTGGACGTTCGTGAGGGGGCGAAGAACCAGCTGGTGGGAGGCAAAAAGAAAAGAAAGACAAGATCAAAGTTTATATTTTTTAACGAGTGGAAAGAGGAGCAGAAAATAAAGATTTAATGAGGCGGCTCTTTTTGAAGGTCTAAGCAAACAGTAAGCATTGGCAACGATAACCCGATAGTCGAGGACAGCTGCCAATTTTAACTCATCACGCCCATTACCGTTCGACCTCCAAAGTATGTTCATTGACCACAGATCACCATGACACAAAACTCGATCCATTCCTTAAAAAGGTCAAGTACACTGCTAAATAATAGAATTACAGAATCCAGCAGAATGTGCAAAAATTTTACATTGAAATTACCTATGCTAAGAGTATGCGCAAACATGAAACTGTAAAAGTAAAAACTGGCCTGCAAGCTGTACCGAGGCTATATAAAATTTGAACTAAACACTGCTCATATTCCGTTATTTTCATCCCTCGGGTCGGTGCTAGCAGAGTCGAAGGCTGTCGTGTGCACCCGACGGTGAATTGAAGAACAGCACTAAGTTGAAAAGCAGTTAAGAACACTCTAGATTTGACCATCGGCATGTTGCACACCGCTGTCATTGATGTACTTTTTTATTTGTTTGCGATCCAAAGCTTACCCAACCCATCAGCCAACCTATCCGCCCAGCCGACATCAGAGACCTCCGAAATAATCTGCTCTAGTTGTTCAACTCTGCTTGATGCCTCTCCTTTGCGATTACACGGAACATCGACATGTTGCTTTCCAAAAGCTGAAAAATTCAATTAAATTTGGAAGGGTCACACGGCTCATTAAAAACTGCAAAACCTTGAGGCGCCCCCATTGTTTAAAAAGAACTTATATATCATAGTCATGACCAATTTGACACTTGCCACGCTAATTTGGACACTTGCCAAGTTTGTCTAAAAGAGCGTCCAATTCGACATGAAAAGTGTCACGTTTGATTTGAAAAGAGCCCAGTTTAACCTAAAAATTGCGTATTCTAGCTGTAGCGTTTTCTAGTAAGACAACTGGTTTCTATCGAGCAAGTAGATTAATAAGCAGCTATTTTTGGTGAAGAATAGAACCTTAAGAGGAAAAAACAACGAACAAAATGACGGATAAGCATGACTTCCTGCCTCTTTCCTGAACACGAACGCGAAGATGTCCTGGAAAAGTGTACTGGAGAACCCATGTCGTTCGTTCGGTGGGATATTCAGTGAACACGCTTCCATAGCAGCTTTATAACGAAGAATCTAAAACTGATTTAAAAGTTTAACACTGCAAAGACTGCATGACCGTCCAATGAATTTCGGTGGTTCACAATAAACTCATCTTTATTTATTTTGCTCTAGATAAGCAATTTTAAGGTCACAACCCAACTCGTCACAAGAAAAACGTTAGTGATAAGAAAGGGCAAAGATTTTTGGAGACATTAGGCAAGGTATTTGAAGGACATACGATGTATTACTGAGCGGAGCGATAAGAAGGAAAGTACGCAACGTTTTTGGATAGAAAAAAGAAAAGCGTTTAGTTTAACAATATTTAAAACCACATATAGCATTAAAACCATTCTAGATGCCCACTCCAATGCAATGCTCGGCCTGAACAAAGCCAACTATCAGACTCAAGTAAATTGCAATACCTCAAGCTTCAGTTGATTAAAACGAAGTCCATCATTTATGCTCTCAGCTTTTTAGCATCAATACTTTGATTAAAAGGATGTTGTATCGTTTCTTGTTTGATTCTTCTTAATTTCACACACATCAGCATTTTTGCGACAACAGTAATTAAACCGTACCTGTTTCACTTCACTGGTAGTAACGTTCTCGAAAACATGAACTGCTTTGGTGTTCTCTACAAACTCCATAATTATTTATCCCTTAATTGGATTGTCAACGGAGAACTTCTTCGTGTAGTAAATCTAAAGAAATTACTATAAAGGACTGGATAACAAATTACAAAGTTGTAATGTCTCCACAAACACAATGGTGCCTTCCTCTTTGCCGAATAGAATTATTTAGAATAGAATAGAATTAGAATTACTGATAAGGATTTCCTCGGTGGTAGTAGATCTCAAGTGAAACAATAATACATCTCTACTAACACATCAGACTTTAGAGATGGAAGAAAGTCTGTACATTTGGATCACTAGCATTTGTAAAGTTTTAGTAGCAGCCGATTTTTGCGGTGTAAAAGTGTATTAAATAAATATCGCGTAAGAACAATGATGGAAAATCGAAACCTTCGGAATAGTAAGACTTCCATCGGAAGTCTTAGACAGGCTATTGTAGGCGATAACTTCGCTGTTGACTCTGAAATTGTATTACACAACGACACTCAAAAGCAACGATTAATCAAGACTGCAAGTATAAACGAAAAAGAAAGGAAGGATCTACCCTAATCGAGGAAGAGGCCAATAACTATAAATCATGTAATAAATCGATTTCAAACTTACACTTGCTATCCTCTAGAGAATAAAATAGAACCTATAATAAAAAATTCTTCAAAAATAATAGAATAGCAAACTTGTAAAGATTCCATTCATGAAAAGGAATATTATCTAATTAGCATCTGGAGCACGACATAATTGCAGGCAGATGCCGTATTGCGCATGCTGATCAATGGGCACCCATCTCGCCTAAATTTATTGATCATTTGATTTTTTGTGTTTTCAGCGTTGAATTCATGCAATGCAAGTGGTCTTTCAAATGCACAAAACATAACACTTGAATCATCAGAACACAAAATAAAAACATGAAATTGAAGAAAAATAAGGAATATAGGATTTTATTTTCTACACTGATTCGGGAGTGAAATACTCTGGGCGTCGAATGAAGCGAATCGTAAGCGAGTACAGTACCTTACACATCAAATGACGACAAGTCGTCCTAGCAGATTCGGCGCCCCAATCGGGTACTCCCTCTCGGTATCTTCTTCATCTTGCACGCTCTCTCCCCAGCGCCTGATTTTCAGGGTGATGAGCCATGCCTGGGGAGCCTAGAGCTCGTCTTAGAGAGATGCTGCGCGTGTCTTGGGATGTTAGGCCTGGTTTCTCTTCTGGAGGAGTGTTCCTCCTCGTGCACTTACTGTGCTTGCCTTTGTGGATCTCTAGTTTGTGAAAGAGTGTCATTTCTCATGTATCTTGTGTGCTAATCGTGTAGCAGTGTTGTTATCCTTATTTGTGTTGTTCTCATATTTCATTGTTCTCCATATATTCTGCTGTCATATTATTTGTGCATATATGCTCTTGCTTACCTTGTTTCGACTTGCCATTTCATCTTGTGGGTATGGTCTCCTTCTTTAGTGGATTCTTTTGCCATATCATCACTACTCGTGTCTTTTGCTGATTTACATAGCTGGTTTTGTTTTCTCATATGAACATATGAAATTCAGCTTTCCCTTGTATCCTTCTGCGTAGTGTAGTTCTGTTTCATTATACATATCATTCCATATCATCATATCGCTTTACCATCGATGCTGTTATTCGGTTTGCTTAATTTGCGCTTGTTGTTTTGTGAGTATTTAAAGATAAAGGCCTAATTATCCAAGTTTTTTTTGAAGATTAAAACTGTTTTCGATTCCTTCCATGAGTACGGAATCCTACCAAGTTGAAGGTAGTGGTTGAAGTGCTTGGCAAGAAGTGAGCAGAGGGCACTGCCACCCGCACGAAGGAGATCAGCAGAAATGCCGTCCGGTCCGGAAGCAGTGCCCGGCTTCATCCTTCTGATGGCATGAGCAACTTCTGATTCCAGAATGGGAGGTACTTCCTCAGCTGGTGGCATCAAGCATTTTGGGACAGTGATGGAAGAACGGAACAGATCTGTGTAGAATTCTTGAACGATGGCTTCCATCGCTCTTCGAGACGTTTGCGTTGTTCCATCCTTATCCACAAGGGCTGACATTATTGCCTTCTGATCGCAGAGATCTCGCTTGCAGCGCTTTATGCTTGAACCTTTCCCAGCCGCTTCTAACAGCTTCAATCTTCTGTAGGCTTGAATGGACTCCTCCACTGCAATTCGGCAGGCCTTTGAGATGGTGACTTTTTCCAGATGGGAAGCATTAGGATCCAGTTTAACAGCTCTTCTTTGCTCCAAGAGTTTAATCGCATGTGCGTTGAGTCTTGAAGCAGACGGCAATGTGGCTTCGCAAGAGCTGCTAGCACATTTCAACAGTCCTTTGGAGAGAAGGTCGTAGTCTTCCGATGGATCTTCAAGAAGATTCCAATCATACGACTTTATCGCATATTCCAACTCCTCAGACTTGAATGTGGGGATCCTCACCGGTGCCGGTTTATGAGTGTCACGCTTGAAGATCCTCTTTTTGAGAGTCAGCTTCGCACGGACAAGACGGTGATCCGAGCCGGTGTCAAATGAAGGCAGCACGGACACGTCGAACAGACTCCAGCGTCTGTTCGTAAGAACATGGTCGATCTCCGAACGTGTATCTCCATTTGGGCTTTCCCAGGTCCATCGTCGGTTTGAAGGCTTCTTAAACATAGAATTTCCATGGTAGAGACGGCACGCGGATAGGAAGTCTATCAGGCGTTCTCCGTTTTCGTTCCCTGAGGAAGTTCCATGTGGTCCTAGCCTCCATTCGTCGTGATCATTCGTACCGACGATAGCGTTAAAGTCACCAACGACAACTTTGTAGTAGCTCTTCTCGTCGTTGACAGTCCTTTCGAACAGCTTGTAGAATTCCTCCTTTTCTTCATCTGTGGCCGCAGTTGTTGGAGCATATCCATTTATGATGGAGATGATTCCTTGATCTTTGGTTTCCAGACGAAGAACAGCTACTCGCGGACTGATGATCTTGTAAGAGTCTACTAGGTGGTGCACTGTCGAATTGACGAGAAATCCAACTCCGCCAATATTCTTTCTGTCCACCTTTGCTCCGATAATGAGAAGCTCGTTGTGGTCGGTCCTTCTTATGGTTTCCGTTCTGCCTTCGTTTCCTGCAGGGCGATAACGTCGTATTTGATGTTGCGGCTTCTGTAAAGCAGTGTCCGAAGATCCTGCTCAGATGCGATTGAACGACAGTTGTAAGTGCAGACGATTAGGCAGTTTCCGTGTCGTGGTGGGAGGGAGTTTCCGGTAGTCCGATTCGAATAACGTCCTGATGGTTTAACTCCGAGATTAGATGGCCCCTCGCCGGAGGTGGATGCAACCGACGTCGTAGAAGTCCAACTCCGGCGCGCGGAGGACTGGGGCACGGGTTTTGTTGTTTGAGCCATAGCGGTGGTCTGGTTACTCACATGTTCCTGGCCAGGGATACAGGAGAGCCGCCCATACACGACAAAAGCGTCGCATACTGCGTGACCGTTTGTGCCGTTAGCCATCACAAAGTGATGTTCACCCCTTCACCGCGGTGAGGTGGCACATGAAGGGGCACATGAAGGTGGCATCTTCAAAAAAGGTCAGCAGGAGGATATCAACAACTATCGACCCATCAGTCTTCTCTCGGTTGTGTACAAGATCTTCACCAAGATACTGCTTAACCGCATGGAGCGTTGCTTGGATGAATATCAACCAGTGGAGCAAGCAGGGTTTCGCAAGGATTTCTCCTGCATGGACCATATTCAGACTGTCCCACAGCTCATCGAAAGGAGCCGCAAGTACCACATCCCACTTGTTCTTGTCTTCGTGGATTACCGGAAAGCGTTCGACTCTGTGGAAATCAACGCCGTTTTGAACGCACTTGTGCACGCTGGTATACCATTGCCCTACATCCGACTTCTCGACGAATGCTTCTCGAACACATCGACTACCATCCAGCTGTTCGATCGAAAGCTTAAAATTCCTATCGGGAAAGGAGTGCGGCAGGGAGACACGATTTCTCCCAAGCTATTCACAGCGGCACTCCAGGATGCCATGAAAGACTTGAACTGGGACGATAAAGGCTACCTTGTCGACGGTAAACGGATCAGCAACCTTCGGTTCGCCGACGATATTGTTCTCATCTCTACCAGCACGGCAGAAGTCGAGGAAATGCTGAACGAGCTCAATGTGGCAGGTATGAAGATTGGATTGGACATGAATATGTCCAAAACACAATTTATGGTCAACCAGTGGTGTGACACGGGACTCGTAAGGTTAAATGGAGTCGCTCTACAACAGGTCGACTCCTACGTCTATCTGGGAAGAGAGCTGAACATGGATAACGACCTCGCTCCTGAAATCGCCCGCAGGAGACGCGCAGCATGGGCAGCCTTCAGTTCGATTCGCGAAGTCACCGATCAGGTCAAGGATCCCGGCCTCAGGGCCTCGATATTCAACGCCTCTGTACTGCCTACGATGTGTTACGCGACGGAAACCTGGCCCGACAACAAGACAATCGCCAGAGCGATGCAAACTACGCAACGTGCACAGGAGAGATGTCTTCTAAGGACAAGCCTTCGTCAGCAATGGCAAGAAGGCCTACGAAGCTCGGAGCTACGGGAGAAGTCGCAATTAGCCGACCCGCTGCAGTACATGAAGAAGTTCAAATATCGCTGGGCCGGACACCTGCTTCGACGAAAGGACGATAGATGGAGTCTTCGTGTCACAGAATGGCTCCCGAGAGACCATAGGAGACCACGGGGACGACCGCCAACGCGATGGGCAGACTCATTCTCAAGATCTTTCAGAAAGCGGAGTCTGCCTCACTGGATGCAAGCAGCCAGAGATCGAGCGGTCTGGAAGAGTTGTGGTCCCCGCTGAGAAGACCTCCAGCAGACAAAAGGACCATCAAAGTATCAAAGTATCAAAGTAAGTATCCAAGTTTGAGGAGTGTCTTCTCGCGTTCGGTGGCATCTAAATCCCAAATCCGCATGGTACTCCGTTTCCTGTTGGTTGAAGAAGATCACTTCACCAATAAGGTTACGCCCATCTGGCCCAAATTAGGTTAGCGTCGCTGCAGAATGTGTAACAATTCCTCACATTTCACTTTTTTCTTCTTTTTGCTTCTTTCAAATTCATTTATCCTTATTACCCTTATTTATTTAACAGTAAGTGTAAAGCCAAGTTATTACATAATTTTTAGTTATGCATGTTCCGACCTAGACTAGGACAGATCCTAAAAGAAGGGCTGAATCACAGACACGCTTCTGAAGTGCCTCCAGATCCGCCATAAACGTTTGATTCTTGAAGTTGCTGTCACCGCCTCCAGAACTGACGTTGAATGCTTGCAGTAGTAGCTGAGTCATGATCTTAAATTCATGTTGACTGCACCACGCCTTCAGATCGCAAGAAGTTTTCCTAACAACAGGAGTATCACACTTACCTTAACAACGAAGTGGCCAGGAAGCACTTTTTCTTCGACTTGCCAGTCAGGCTCTATGAGCAGTGTTTTTGACATAAGCCCCTAAAAACTTTATAGAAGTTCACTGTGGAAAGTATATCTTGGTGCTGCCAGTGGCAAAAATTTCTAGTAAGTATTTTTATGACCTCGTCAGTATTTCCATCAAAAAGTACCTGAAGAGAACGAATGAGATGAGTCGCTAATTTTTTGGAGCTACCGCCCTGTAGTCTGAAGCATTGGCTGGTAAGAAACCACATGAACCACCACATCTGTGTTATTCCAAAGTATAGACTGTCCGACTGGCAAGGGAGGACACTGCGCCGTTTCTGGTGTAACATCATTGCTCTCTCATTTCCTAACCTGGTATGGGAACTGCAGGTTTCCCCTTTTCGACAAGCAATTGTGAATTTCGCGCCTGTGCCTACACAAGGGCCGTCATCTATAGTTGTATGTCACTCTTTGTTCTGGCCAGAGCGCGAATGGCAGCTCTTCGAAGAACCCTGGACACCGACCAAAGCCCGATCAGCTGGTAGATAAAGCAGCCTACCTGCATCCAAAGGACCCGAGACAGCTCAACTACTCTCGCGATTACAGCTCCTCTACATATCTATATCCATACTGCTCAAATATTCTTATGATTATACTCATTCTCATGAGTAACTTCTATACTGTTTAAATATCTGTATATAATAGGTTGGAAAAAAGTCTCTTCACACGAAAAGTTTTTTACCTTCTCCTTGTAAACGCACTAGCCAATATTGATTGCTGATTTCGTAATCCTTCAAACCTGTCCACCGTTCGCACGCGGACACAGGTCAAGACCCTTCTTGTACTTCGTTATCTATTCAATCTTTCGCACTCAATTCCAGATCTACCTCATGGCCATTTTCGGCACGGCATTCTTCATGAATTCATTAAGGAATCCACAGCACGTCAGGCAGCAGACCAAATTGACCATATATATGGCTTGGGATCTACTACTCATCGCGCCTGTTATGAGAGGTTCGGAAAGTTTTTAAAGGAAAATTATTCACTCGAGAACAAAGCAAGATCAGGAAGGCCAACTGAGTGGACGACACTGAACTACTCCATCTTCTTCGTACCGATAGTAGGCAGACGACATGTCAACTGGCAGAGAAGTTCCAGTGTGAATAGTAGGAATCCATGTTAGGGGTCTTGGCTTTGCATGGAAATTTGGAGCTTGGATTCCACATACCCAGACAGTGCAAAACCACATGTTGCAAGACTCACAAGAGAAACAATAAAGGAGCTGGACTGGGAGGTAATGCCACATTTACCGTATAGGCCTGACCTCGCCCCTGCCGACTACCATCTCTTCCTTGCTATCAAGCAAGAAATTGGAAAGAAGTATTTTGAAACGATGAAGACCTTAAAAATTGGATTCAGCAATTGTACGATTCCAGAACTGCAGTCCTTTAAGCGAGAGGAATTAGAAAAGTACTCAGTCTTTAGAAAAGTGTAATGGAACAAAATGGAGTTTATCTCAATTGATTTGACATTGTAGTTGTGAAGTAATAAATCTGTGAAAAAATGAAAAGACTTCTTTTCCGACCTAATATTTCTATACATAAATATGCTGCTAATATAGTTCACAATTCTGTGCAATGTAATAATGATAAGCAAATAATAAATAACAAACCGTTAACAACCTCGTCTAGAGTTCAAGGAAAAACAGCCACGGATTTTAATTACCACTTTTCTTCCAAATACGGATTATATGTGACACAGTGCAGCTCTTTTGGATGTGCCAAACATCCTACATCTACACAATGCGAGAAGACAAAATGAAATTTTTTCCATATCTTACGGGTAAGCGGTCAATTTTTCTAATCACTCAAGGCAAGCATAACAGAGCAAATAAATAGAATAGGATCCGTACTTTTTTGCCTAGGTGTGGAGGAAGTAATATCTCAGCGAAAGACGGAAACTCGCATTACCACCTCCTATATCCTTGGCGGATTTGCAGGTCCGAACGTGGCGTTGATGTTGAGTACTCTCTGCATATCGCCTTCAATATCAGCTCAGGTTACATGTGTCCCGCAAAGCCCATCGCCGGACGTATAAAGATTGGTACTGCTTATAACAGCGTAATCTGGTTTAAGTCACCTTAAGTTACCTTACCTAAGTACCTTACGTTTGTTGTGGTTTCGGACTTTAGGACACAAAAACTGTCCGCCAGGCTTCAAAACACGACAAGAACCAGTGTGGAAAGAAGGAACGGTTCACATGTGTCGCTACCGCGCGATCACTGCTCTGTCCTGTGATAGAAAAGGAGCGCTGTTTCCCACGGTGGTTTGCCGATGAGACCCTTCAATCAGCCCGAGGCATAGTGAAATGGCTAGCGTCAGCAGTCGATCGGCGCAAGCTCCGCCCTTCTGACTCTGCCAGTCCATATCGATCGCCCCTGCGCTCCGGCGGCAAAATTAGCCGCCCTTTCGTTTATACTCCCATCCTGCCGGATGGCCATCGTGGGGTTCCGGTTCTGCAATACGTCTCACCACAGGGTAACAGCACCAGGAGAGGGCCGTGTGGTTTAGTGAGGCCTACGCTTACCCCACGGCCTCAGAGGAAATCATTCAATACGACAGAGGAAGATTTCTGGAATTATTCTTTAATCCGTATTTTATTTTATTTTCGTATTTTATTTTACTGCATTTGGTCTATAGCGACTTGAGGTGGCTTGCTGTTGAATAGGTTCGTGCCTTATTCTTGCTAAGCAAGTATTTTTGGCGTAAAACGTAAATCTTCTACCCTTATGCATGTTTTCAAGAAAGTGCTGCTGACTGAATTCTGTTCATAGCTGTTTCGAGAAATACGAATGCCTCTTGTCAACGTTTGGTTGTTCTTTTGTGACTTTTTTAGTAGAACGTGTCCCCTTGTCTCATTTGTTTAGGCGTGAGAATCATGTCCGTGCCAATGAACAAATAAATAAAGTGTTGCACCAATTTGGCTACACCAAAGGAATGGAGGGCTAGTTTGAGCCGAATTCGAACTAAGAGCCTTGAAACGATGTGTGCGACAGCCGACGCATGCTCCAGCTGCTCTACCACGCGCCCAGTATACGTAACAAAAAAGTACAAAATACATCACAAAGAAATAAGCGTGCTATGGAACTATTCGAAGCGACCCATCAAAGGCATGGTGCCAGCGAAACGGTCCTCCACGTAGACAATAGTCTTGCGGCGGCCAAGGTCTTTGCGCAGCAGTGCATCAATAGATAACCTGTACAAGTGGTGCCGACGAGAAGAAACATCGATCGGCCGAAGTTTACTTCCGGCGACCTCACTCTCTCTCGAAGGGAAGCCGCAAAAATGACAGCTAAAGCTACCGTCAAAATAAAATTTAAAAAACTGTCCAACATTGCCTTCGCCACTGACTCCCTGCTTTCATACGAACCTTTGTTTAGCACTCCTCGTCCTTAGCACAAAAGGTTTATTGAAGAAGAAAAACACGCAAAGTACATTACAATCATAACATTTGCTCAGACTATAATTACCCGTGAAATGTTCGCAGAAATGAAAGTGATCAAAAAAGAAAAGGTAGTTATTTGAGCATTGATGGGGTCCAATTCATAATTGGTTTCACATTTCAGAAGGAGTCTTGAAATTCTTTCAACCTTCAGCTATCAGTCTTATGGTCTGTATAGCTTTTGATTGAGATTCGATGGGGATGAACTGAGGATGAACATGTGCTGCTGTCACTGCCATCTGATTTAGAGCAGTGTTTCCCATCAGCAACTCTGAAACGTCAAAATTAAGCACGTACTTTCGCAATCATTCTATACCATTTTCACGTAGAATTGGACACTTTTCAAGTCAAATTGGGCACTATTCACGTCAAATTGGACACTCTTTGAACAAAGTTGTTGCTTCAAAGTGAACGTCTTTCAAATCGAAATCGATCTCCTTACAACAACAGGGTCTCCACGACGGTTAGAACAAAATTTGTTAAAGGAAATTTGCGATAACTTCCTTTGATTTTCTTAGTACAGCTGCACAAACGAGTGTAATAATTGTGCGGAAATTTTTTTTGAGAAAGAATAACAAATTAAGCTTTCTGTTTAAGCACAACAACGCAGCTCTTTTCCTTTGTGTATAGGTTGTGCCGTACTGCTGCTACTCACCTTCCAGATCGAAACTTAGAGCGAATTCCACTAAGAATCGTCAACAGAACAGGTAGGACGACGAGACCGTGAATAAGACCGAAGATCGAAACCAATGTAACAGTCTGTAAATGAAGAAGCGACAGAATCAACTTACGAATCAAGGAAAAAATTAAAAAGTAAGAAAGGAGGGGTATGGGAACGTTTTTTTTGGGAACTTCAATTATTTGATTACTTTTATTAGGGTGTCCCATAATTTTCTGGACTATTTGAACCACGAGCGTTGGACTTTGCCGTTGCAACTTCTTTTTACAAGATCCAAACGGGATGCTCTCTTGGCACAACAAAGCAATTCGAATATATTTCGCAATAGTACATCTATTACCTCTATCGGCCTACTGCCCGCACCTTGGCAATTTCTTGAAAATGAAATTGCCCACTGCCGAAATCGCGACTTGCTTCTTCATAACTTTCGTTCTGGACTGTTTGCGTACGCTACTTACAAAGCTATCGTTGCTTTGTTAGGTCCAGATGCCTTCAGCAGGTCAACGTGTGAAACATGGTTCAATCGCTTTCGGAGGCCCTCCCTACATGGGAAGAAGATTTTACTTCCATTTTGGTTCACGAGTTGAGAGTCGTGCACTAATCGCTTTTACCGGATGGACGGACGATTACAGCAGACTTGTTCCTTGAAGATGTGCTGGAAATGAAACGTAAGCTGTTTGAGAAGTACTTGAAATTCTGTACTATTCGTGTCTTAAAGGATAATGCACAACCGCGTCGAGCGAAACGAACGCCGGAGACGATGAGGAAGGAGTTTACCGAAATTGTGGCACATCATGTGTATTCACCAGATATCAGCCCTTATGACTATGCAGCATTCAGAAGCCTTGCTCACATTTCTTTCCATGCTCGAAACGTCAAGAAGTTCAGTGGGCACTCGACTACAGGATCGGCTACAGGTCAGCTTCTTTCTGGGAAAATGCAATCAACTCCCTGTCTATCGTTGGATAAAAGTTGTGGCTACAGAATGGATCGATTGGCTACCGTTTGTCATTATCCTGTTGTAATAAATTTTAATAAAAAAGGTATGACAGACCAGAAAATTATGAGTTATCCTAAAAGATCTGAATGTCAACTGCCTAGTAATACAAAAAAACTGGGATGAAAACTGCTTATAAAAACTGTAATCTATAGTCTAGTTCCTCCTCCCACCGCCTCTTAGAAAAAGCCTCAGTATTGAAGTGAATTTTGGCACGAAATTAGAAGGAATACTAAATTTTCATTAGATTGAAGATACTTATCAAATCTCATCAACCACACCTACCTTCAGGAAAACCATACCAAGATAGCTTGGCTTTATCAGGATGGGCATTAGTGCGAACATGGTGCTTAGTCCGCCTTGCATGGTTGGCCATCCAATGTTCAGTAAGGCGTCTTCTAATTTCTCTCTCGGTGTCTGAATACTGGCGTTATTTTCAAGAGGTAGAATCAAGCTATCTCAAGCCAGCATACATAAGTAAGTGAATCCGTCAGCACATCCGCGTGAAATTAATGACCACTCAACGGTCCGATTGCTTTTTTCGCAGTTTTAGATTTTTAAAGCAGTGGTAAAATCCAAATTTATGACCGTTGGGCACACCCAGCAATTTGCCTGGATAATCAATATCAATCGATAATATCGATTTTTGAAATTAAAGAGTGGAAATCACTCGAGTGCGTTGCGCGTTGTACTGACTTCACAACAACTAAACGATATCGAGCGGATGCTATGGGATTTCAAACAATTTATAGAGGTTTTTAAAATATTTTCTACCATAAGTAAACTTTTATCACTTGCTAGTGAAGAAAACCTCAGAAAAACAAAAAATATATGATTATTCATAATTGTACTGTATATAAGAACGCTTCAAAAAATTTAGACATACCGGCGCGTCGACTTGATAGTAATGGTAGCTAATGTGAGCTGAAATGTCCACGCTGAATCCAATTGACATCAGGAGAGCAGCCATCGACACGGGGTCAATTCCAATACCCCACAGTGACAGGAAACCAAACACCTAAATGTGGATAGATAGGTTCTCTTAGTTTCTGCTTATTGGCAACCTTTCCTGGGGTCGACGAACGACTTACATAACTTTAACAAAGAATTCAAAGCGGAAGACTCAGACAGAGCGGCTAACCGCTCACCATATCGCATGATAAGCCGCTTGATCTAGTTTTCCGCTGTGAATTCTCTGTTAAAGTTATGTAAGTCGTTGATGAATCCGACCCCTGGTCGCTACAGCACCGTAACGCCTTCAAGTATCATGCATGTGTCAGTTATCGTTTATTTATTTATCTGTTTATTTATTACATCTCTTTTATCTTTATCGCGTCGTCACAAACAAGTACCTATGTGCTCCTTTCCGAAGAGGTCAGCGATCTTGTTTGATTTTGCTTCAATGAAAGCCGTTCAATTTCTCATGACCTCATTTGCTCTTTTCTATCTTGCGATTATCTTACGAGTATCTTGCGATTTCGGCCAGCCATCTTGTTCTTGGTCTTCCTTTACTTTGCGTTTATTAGATATCCAGTCGGATGCAACGCGCTCCCATGAACGTTCGGTTCTACAGAGCTTATTTACGAACAACCACTTTCTTTGCGCGCGCATAGTGAATCCAATCCTTGAGTACTGATCTGTGGCAAATAACTCTTAACCGTATTTTATGGCCTAAATGAACACCAGGAATCACTCTTCCGAGTTTCATTGAGCGGATCGTAGTCTTATAGCCGACTCTTTCAACCGTGTCCACGTTTCGCGAGCCGTATATAAAAGCATGAAGCACTGTATAAGCTAACGAGTTTCTTTCACAACTGGACGACGGTAGTCGATAGTCTTAGAGCGAAAGGACAGACGGTGTTTAAAATAGACTTCTCTTTCTGCAGGAATCGTTCTCTGAATCTATTTTAGTGGATTGACATTGATTTGACAAGAGCCGCCCTAGGTAAATAAATTCATTGGTGAATTCCATAGTTTGTCAGTTAATTTTACTACATCCTCTTCCATGGCACTTGTTGGTCTACCGAGTTTCATCCACTTGGTTCTCAGGTAATTCGTTCCTTCTCCGACTCGACCTTACATCTCTGCAAGGTCTTCTGCCATGCTTTGTAGTTCGTCGTAGTCGTGCTCCAGCAATACTATATCGTCAGCATATAAGGTAGAGAGGTTTTTGTCATTCATTCGGAAACCGCTATTTAGCCAGTCGGCCATTCAGCACGTGTTGAAGTGTTAACACGGAAAGTAGTGGTGAAAGAGAATACAATAAAGACATCGCTTTTTTGAATGTTTAGCTCAAGATAACCTGATCTTCACCTTCAAGCAGCAACTCAGCTTGCATAAATAGATTGATCAGGTTAACCTCGGTTTTAAAGTCTTTCAAAGCCTTCCATACTGCTTGTAGTTATCTTTAACATAATAAAGAACAAAAATGACAGTAATCTACTAACAACGCAAATTCTCAACAACGGAAGAGCCGAGATAATGGCATTTTCATCTATTGGGAATGGCTGCACTACTATAGGAAATGTCATCTCTACATAACGATGATCCTAAAAATTAAAACGCAGAAAGAACATATGGCAGTTATGCTCTTGATCGCAATACACGAATTTAGGTGCTTTAAGTGTGGTTTCAGCCGCCAATTTTTTTTTCTATACAAAAAGAGCTGTACGGAAAGCGTGAGAAAATCCTACTCCGAGGTTGACGCTCAGAAGGCTGAACATGGCT
Source organism: Heligmosomoides polygyrus bakeri (assembly GCA_947359475.1). NCBI lineage: Eukaryota > Metazoa > Nematoda > Chromadorea > Rhabditida > Heligmosomidae > Heligmosomoides > Heligmosomoides polygyrus. The sequence continues at coordinate 100,453,329 of OX375868.1, read as the reverse complement.
GCAACGATGGAGACGATATCAGGAATAAAGATAATGAAGGAAATTCCCATGCAGATCACTTCAGAGAAGAGCGTTTGCCAGATGACAGTACCAAGAGCATCAGTCTGAAATTCACAAAAAATGCTGCAGAAAGAGGGCTGAAATGGTTTTCAGAAAAAATAGATAATTAATCCTTACGACTGAAGGTGCAGTAAATTTGAAAGCTAATGCGAAAAGACAAGGGTCCAGAAAGGAGAGGTGTTATTGCCCACATCCAGTACATCTGGTCCTTTTTTGAACTGTATCATGCCATGAATAGGCAGTCAACTACCTGATCAGCGTAGGTGCTTCTCTCTGAATATGCGTACACTCCAAGATCAGAATATTTCCTGCCTATAGAACGCCATTCCTGGATTAACGGAAACATCTCGTTGTATCTGAATAGATTCGTTTTCTTTTTTCGATTATTGGTAGTGGCTTCAGCGTCTAAGAAAATTGAAGTGCTCAGCATTTTTGCCATGTTTTAATCCGTGTCAATGAAAATAGTTGAGAATTCAAACAAATTGTTAAAGAATAAATAAATAAGTAAAAACCATTTTGACAAAAAGGAGGAGTTTTTACAACAGGGATTTTTCAAATTTTGCTCCCTGTTGTAACATGCTCCCCTGTTGTTGCATTAAAAATACCTTCAGCGCTGTCCTCTTCCTGATTGCTACAATTGTTGCTACTGAAGTTTCAGTTACTATGCACCAATAGCTTATCACAACAGCGCAAAAATGTGAGAGGCCATAAAAGAATCAGATCATGTGAGTTTGCTTCTGTATTTATTTAAGCGTTTATGTATTTATTTATTCTACTGGAGTCATGGCCCAAAAAGCGCGCGCATTAGGATGAGAACCAATAGGATACGGCGAGAGCGGAGCAAGGTCGCATATAAGAGTGCCCCTGAGCCGTTAGAAGTCAGTCGCCGCCGTTGTGCGCGCACCACGTCGCAGTCGCCCAGCGAGTTCGCGAAGTCACCGAATAACGTAAGTTAACAGAATAAATCCCAATAAGATACCATAAATAGAATACGCTATTAGCACCACATAACACCGCGATGCAAAACTTTTAGAGTAGCTGAAAGAAGCACACGAACATTTATCTAAATTTCCAGAGTAATTGGATTGCTAGACAGCGATTAAGTATCAGCAGACGTTTTTTCATCTTCTCTTTTAATTTCTTTTCCCTATTCTTACTTTCCTTTTTAGAAACGAGGAAATAGAGAAAAAAGGGAAAAGGGGAAAAATATAAACCTTAGGAAGACTAAACTTTAGGAACAAATATGACTAGTGAAAATATTAGTATATCCTTATATGTGTCATACTATTATTAGGTTGTCCCATAAGTCTTCGCCGTTTTTTTCAACGATTCACTGCAGATTTCGCCGGCGGTCTCCTGCATAGCGCTGCATAATTTTCGAAAAAGAGTGATTTGCTCTATCAGAAAATGTATTGCATTTCTTTTTTGATCATGAATTTTGTCAATTTTTAGGTCGTTGAAGTGAAAAGTGAAAAAGTGAAAAAGAAGCCATTTGCGCACTTGTTCTCTCCGCTTAGGTTTGTATTTTTTTTTTGCAGTTTTTTATAGCATTTGGAAGACAATGTTCTGTACTACAAGATATGTGTTGGTCCTATTTTCTTGCTTGCCCTTTATTCATTTTTAGGCAATCAAATTGGGAATTCCGACTTTTCCGTCCGAATTTTTACCAAAACTCCGGCTCTGCGGTTGGACTTTTTTGCTTAGTTTTATATGTCGTTTGGAAGAAGATGTCTTGCTCAGTAAGAATTTGTGTCGCGTTTATTGGCTCACGCTGATTTCTGTCGAATATCAACAACTGAAGAAGGAGAAGGAGTTGTCGGTGGAGACGATTTTTCTCTTTTTGGTATTTTGTTGACATTCAACAGAAATCAATAACACACATACTCTTCGACACATATTCTTATAGAGCAAGAGACTTTCTTTCGAACGACATATAACACCAACCCAAAAAGTCCAACCACAGAGCAGGAGCTGTCGGCAAAAATAACCATCCTCCTTCGGACGTCCCAATTTGATGGCCTAAAAATCAATAAAGGACAAATGAGCAAATAACACTAACATACATTCTTGTAGTACAGTACATTGTCTTCCAAATGCTATAAAAAACTGCGCAGAAAAATACAAACCTAAGCGGAGAGAACAAGTGCGCAAATGGCTACTTTTCCACTTTTTCGCTTTTCACTTCAACGACCTAAAAATTGACAAAATTCATGATCAAAAAAAGAAATGCAATACATTTCTGATAGAGCAAATCACTCTTTTCGAAAATTATGCAGCGCTATGCAGGAGATTGCCGGGAAAATCTGCAGTGAATCGTTGAAAAAAACGGCGAAGATTTATG